>JAMKCH010024101.1:0-19477 GCA_023653785.1 Ophioderma brevispina | reverse complement strand
TCCAGCTTGGCAAGAACAAGGGAGTGGTATGATTCCAACATCAACACTTTGAAATGATCTGGTGTATCCACTGCGAATCTCCACCGATCTCTAATCAGGACCGGTTCAATCAGTTCTCTAATCAGGAATCAGTCAATCATGTCCTCAATTAATCAAATTAACACCCTTATTGCCATTTTGCCCATCTGGTGTCATAGAAAAAAATCCTAATTTTCACATGCGGAGGGCAGCCAATTGGATTAGATGGGCAGATGATATCCAACTTAATAAAACTCATTTAAATTGGATTTGGTATGCTAGAAATAGTAGGAAATGCTATATCTTGGTTGTCATTTTGGCCCATCCGGCACCAGAAGATACAAAATTTGTACTTTTCAACATGGCGGGATGGCGGCCATATTGGATTTTGAGGGTAAAGATGATATGCTAACTTCATAAAACCATTTTAATGGATCTGTTATGCTAGAATTAGTAGGAAATGACATCTTGTTTGCCATTTAGCTATTTATTGCCAGCGATATTACAAAAGAGGATTTAATGTTTTTCAAAATGGCGGATGGCGGGCATTTTTGTTTGTCATAGTTTGAACGCTTTCTGGGACTTCGATTTTGCGAACTGTTGTATATTATTGAAACTGACCGTCTACTACCAGAAAAATGCCAAGAAACCTCTGTTGCAATTTTTTTGGGTACTGTGGGACATGTCAATATTTGATCATCCTTAATGCTTGATGACTGTTGCAAGTTACATTAAATCAATTAAGAAGCAAGTGGGCTTAATAATCAAGAGTAACTATTATCATTAGAAGTGACATAAGACATATGTTGAAGTTTCAAAGAATTTGGACATGAAGTCTGTTTAAATTACATAGCAACACACTCACCTAACTTTGGTTGTACATGCAATGCGTCTGTTGTAGAGTTCAGCAAACACATCAGCCCTTCTAACAGCATCTGCATCTTGTAAGGATACATTCAGGAAGATATTGCACAAGGTGATCAAGGCTATCTGTAAATGCGAGATGAGCTGTGTGTGAGGTCCACAAGGCATTAAATGGATGTCCTAACAAGGCATTCCAAACAAAACTGTAAAGGCCCTCTAATTTGAAAACCTTTCATTCCTACTTTTTAATAAACTTTAGTGGAAAAGTTAAGAAGATAGACTAGAAATCAAAAAACAGGCCTCCAGCTTACATAGGCCAGGCAATTTATACAATCTGAGGCTGAGGTTGGTTCTTCAACAAATCACTATGTCGTAGTAGGTCCTTAAATCAAGACAATCTAAATGTGGTCTTATTCAGTTCAGTGTCATGGAAAATTGAAGGTGTAAGGTTTTATTTGACAATATTTAAAGAGACACGGGCACATTTGGAAAATAGATTTAGACTCATTTATTTTTCATAATTTCAAGATTTCAAGATTTCAAGATCAAAATGATATTTTGGCATGGTGGTAAAAAAAACACATCCTGGAGTGATTCCTTTAGGATCCACACTGTCTGACCATCAGTGGACCTGGTGTGGACTCATAAACCAACGGGTATAAGTCTGAGATACTCATGTATGACTATGCTAAATGTATTACATTATAGTTACGGCAAAGGCCAATAATTGGGCTAAAATTCGCTGGAAGCCTTTAGCTTCATTTAAGGCTTCCAACATGTTTTATTGTTTGATATTTTTGAGTTGTTAAATATATCTGTATTCTTCAAGGTCCAAGACTATCATTGAAAAGCAAAATGAAGAATTTTCATATTTGATGAGAAGTGGCCTGTGCTCAGTTAACGGTGCTTGTTCTGATTTATGTCTAATTGTGTTCTCTACTTGATATGAGAGCCTGGATTGCACATACACCCCATCCAGTACCGTGGAAACAAAAACTGCTGATTTGATGGTAAGAAGCATTAATGCTATTGCAAGTTCCCATTCAATACTCTGCTAATGCTGATGGTTAAAGGTGCAACATGAGATTTTGAAGCACCCAAATATTGTGTTCATAATAGTAATTTCATAAGATTAGGACACTCAATAGATTTCTTACCTTGTATTTGCTACAGAATGTATTAAAAGAAGAAAAGGCGATGTTTTGATTTCTTATATTTCAATATAAAAATAGGCGGAATATACAACAAAATTAGAATTTCACAATTTTTGTACCCAAAGAAACATTTCTCAGCCTCATATTTTGATGGATATTTGTGATAGAGAAAGCATTTAACACCAGGGCAAAAATCAGCCTTTCAATTTTGTAGGACACCTGATATGTGAATCTCTTCGTTGCACTCTAACCATTAAAACTGTGGTTGTTTTGTTTATATCTTTGGAATTGAAAAGGGATTTGGGGGCCTCAAATTCGGGACAGCAATGAGACGAAAATACAGCCTTTGCTAGATATCAAAATCGATACTACTTCCGGGGTAAATCTGGGGGTTCCCAAAGATTTGATCGGACATGCCCCCACCGGTAATACATGGTCAACATTTTTACTACATACACCACACAGAAGGGCAGACACACATACCATAATGTGATATGATCTGTGAAAAAAACCTGTCAGATGTGCTACTTGGGCGGTTTTAAAGGACTGCCTGCAACTGGCTGTGTATTATTGTTTGAGCCACATGGACAGCCACTGGACAGCTTCGAATGCATACGTTACAAGCCACACAAATTACTTACAGGGCTTGTCCCAAAAATGTTTAACACCGGGACAGGGGCATTTGGGGGTATAAAAGAAAAGTATGGTCTTTGTTTGGTACACTTTGAAGCCAATAATTACGACTTTATTTGCCGTTAGTTCATTCAAACCGATATTGTAGAACAAAAGATGTTTGTCAAAAAGGACGAGGGCAAAATCGGATTGCGTCCGATTTGCATTGGTTAATTGGTAAGATTGAGGGAAACATGAGTTTGTAACATGGCAAAAACCTGAAGTTATTGTTGGCTATTGAACCTACCGAAGGCATTGCCAATCCCTTTTGAACTCCATATGGTAAATAAACTGTAACATTGTCTTATATCAGCAATACTTTGGTGTGCGTTTATCAAATATTAACGCATGAGTTCACTTTCATTAGAAGACTTATACCGAACACTCAAAATTTATCAAAGCAACATAAAACCAACCAACACCCAAACACCAATCAAGCCTTCCCATTGAAGGTTCCCAAGGAAACCTATGATTCTGTAGACAAACAACAATTTATAAAACACGCAAAGAAACATAAAAGAAAAGGAACCTTACTGAAAACAGCCCTACATGGATATGAAGCAAGTGAAATTTGGAAATACTATGCCAGTCATTGCCATAGCAGACCCCACAGACCCCCATAACAGACAGAATAGCAAAACCTCAAGCCAACAATATCTCTTGTTAGAAAGCCGTTGTGGCTAGATTCAACGATGAACGCTTGGTAAAACACGTGACAGGATTTTGAAGTCTTCCTTCACAAACTAAAATAGCAAGATCCATTTCTTTTCCGTTTAATATGGAAAGAATTTGTTCTCGTGTAGTTCGGTGTATTCAATGTTGTTTCATGCATTTCAAATGCCTATGCGGCCAGAAATCGGACCAAGTTGAATTTTGCACTCTCATTATTTGATGAAGGGCATATCCTAATTCTCAATAAAAAAAAAAAAACGGAATGAAAATAAATGTCAAAAAAAGCTTATTTTAATTGGCTTCAAAGGAGTACCAAACAAAGACCCACGCATACTTTTCTTTTACCCAAATTCCCTTGTCCCTGAGTGTTTACATTTTTTGGGGACGCCTGTAATTGTAGGTTATCCACCACTAACTCACTTCTTAGTGCTGCGCACATCCAGACTTAATGAGAGGGTACCTGGGGTCGGACTCATAACATTTATCATCATAGCTAGAATTGACCGTAGGGATGTGGACGTCATGAAAACCTGTGATTACAAATTCTAAAGTGGGGCAATTTGCATACGACGCCATTTTCCAAAGTGGAATCCATCTAAAGGCAAAAGCACCTAAGAAAACAGTTTTGTTCGTAAACTTGTTTTTTCTTGGTAAAGGAAGTTCATTAAAACTATTTTCCTAAAACTATCAAATATTAATTGTGCGATTGGTTCCAAATGCTGACATCTTATTGACACCAGCCTGACATCTTTTATAATATATTCAAGGAAGATGATGTGGTGTCAATTAAAGATTTCATGGGTCAAGAGTTCATAAAACCATTTTTCATAAACTGTCATATGAAAAAAAATTATGGACGTTTCCATACGCCACGATCTTCTAAGAATGGTCGAAATTAAAAGGCAAAAATCTGTTATACCTCAATTCTAATACAGCACCTAGGATGACAATTTTTGGTGACAAAGTGCATGGTTTTTTAGGTCAGGATTTTCACAGCAATATTCTCAAAACTGTCATGTGAGTCGTGAGTACTTTTATTCTGGACCACCAATGTGACACCCAAATGTGACACCTTGCACACCTGGATTTCACACACTTAAATGATCTTGGTCACGTGTACACTGTGTTAAATTGTTTTGGGTTTTCGTTCATATGGACCCTAAAGCGGCAGTTAGGAATTCGCTGAGAGGGGAGGAGTAACTGAGGATTTTGAGTTGGTATTAATTACCAAGCATCTGGGTTAAGATATTTTCACGTTGAACATTCTCCCGGACATTACAGATAACTTAACCCTCTTGGGTACTTGTTTATAAATATTGGTTCAATTTGGACAACAGTGACATATGGAAATAACATCAATTTTATATCTGCTTACAGTTTGGGAAAATAGTTTTATCAAACTCCTTGACCCAGAAAAACACTTATTTTGACACCAAAATCATCTTTCATGGTTTATATAATAGGAGAAAAATACGGTTTTCTTAGATGAGAATGCCGCCATCTGAAAAATAGCCTTGTTATACAGTGTCATGACTCAGACAATTCTGGCAATTGTAATTGAACCTCTTGAACACGACAACATAACAGTTTGAACACTATTCCTATAGTAGCGCTGTTACCTTTAAAATGGCGGCCATTTTGGAAAATGTGTGGTTTATTTCGACTTGCCACCACGTTTTAATTTGTCATCCACATATTTTCCGTGAACTACACTACCCATTGATCGATTTTAGCTATGATTGCAAATGTTATTATTCCGGCCTCTGGTTGGTAGAATCTAAGGCCCTTTTTCACCTCATGCTGCAGCACTATATAGGAGAGTTATCAATCAGAATCCCCATTCTGAAGTTTGGGAAGAAGGTTTGAAGATGTTTTTCTATAGTTTGAAGGGTGTTGAATCAGAATTTTTGGGTCCAACTCACTCTGGGAATGTTTGGAAACTTTTTTTTAAAATAAGGGGTAAAATTAGTACCGGGGTAATTTGAAATCAAGTAAAATGAGTTTAAAATGTACACCAATGTATTGTCTCATTATAAGGATTAAAAAAAGGTATAGTTTGTCTAGGTTTCTGACCTTTAGTTAAAAATAGGTACAGCCCTATAAAGGTTCACGGGTCATCCTGGGGGGGAAACGTTCCCAGTGCTCCGATTTGTTAAACGGGTCCAAATGTTGTCTTGCCTTATATTACAATGTTTGATTTTGGTTCGTAATTCATATCGGGTAAAAATGTAACAAGAATCGACAGGGGTCTATAGTGTCACCAAAACTTGACTCAATTGTATGATCCAGAGCTGTCCCCCCAAAGAATGAAATGAATTTTCTGCTTCAGGTATGACAAGGGCAATAATTGACCCCGGTTTCAAAACAATCTGAGCCAACTGGGATTTTTTGCACCAAATGGAACTTGAACTTGATCAGGGCTGTAGTCCGAGTAAATAACGGTCGGAACAGTACACACTATACCTTTCTTTATAAAACACATACATGAGTGTACATTTAAACACCATTTGACCTGATTTCAAATTTACCCCTGGTCTAATTTTACCCCCTTTATTTTACAAAGTCCCCACATGTCAAGAGGTTGGACCCCAAAATTCTGATAAGCACCCTCAAAATATAAAAAACATACTTCAAACCTTTTCCCCAAAGTCTAGAACAGGATTTCATTTATAACCCTATATATAAAAGTACTATGGAAAAAGGCAACTTTGAGCATGTTTCTTTCAAATTAAACTCCCACAGAGGAAATAAAACAATATCACATAAAGTACCAAGCTAAATCATCAAATAGCAATTTTTCAACATATGGCGAACCGGAAGTTTTTTTAGGTACAAATCATAACTAGCAGCACGTCACACCGCCCAACACAGGATGCTCTATAGTCACAAATCTAGATGAGTGGGCAAATCGATGTGAAGATGCAATTGATGAGCGCGGAGAATATACCTCAAATTTACTGTCAAATGCCACTAGTTTGAGAAACATACCAGTCTACCATGTCAGTCATGGAATTCAATCACTCTCTAAGAAGGGGGTACGATGGCAGTGATCCAGGAGGGGGCAAAATTGCAAAGTGGTGCTACGCCAGAGGGGGCAAAATTTCAAAGTGTTCCGCCAGATGGGGCAAAAATTCGTAAGTCGTTCCAGTGATTTGCTCAAATTAAGGTCCGAACTCGATGAACGCGCACATAGCGGTGGAAAATCAGCGAATTTACTTTATGCCTTAATTTTAAGCTGAAATTGGTCAAAATTCCCTGTAAAAGAGGTAGAAAATGCATATTTCAGAAGTTCGTGGTGTAGAACATGTAATTTGTACATTCCATTTGGCCCACTGGATGGACCAGGGGAACCAATCAAAAAAACTCAAAAAAAACGACAGGCACGCAGTCTCAAAAACGTGGACGTAGGACGGGCATCCCAGATCGCATATCACAATATTATACCATACTGTGGCTAAAGTGCATGTGGCTTCATTGTTTCAATTTCTTCAGAGAAACAATTCAAAACAATTCACCATTTTTCCTATCACATTTCCTTATCATTTTCCTATCACACTTGTTTTTACGCTCACACTAATAAATTACAAGAATATATGCCTTAGACCACAAGGTATTGTGTCCACGCAGTTTTAAATAAACAACCCGAAAACAAGAAAAAACAGCAAAAAAGCATTAGAACTCCCTGATCCAATCGACACACCACCGTGCATTATATTAACAAAACAAACCTCTTTGTTTGACGTGTGTTTGACGAGCAAAATCACTAGGTGGGCTATCGTTACAAGCTCATTACTACTCGTATTACAAAAGCACAGCATGTCTTTCAACCCTAAAAGTATATATGACCATTTCATGAGCAAAATGTGATTTAAGAAAACGGAAACACGAGTTAGAATGCTTTCAAACTTCATTTAATAACAATATTAGTGGTAAATGTGAAACTTCAAAAAACGGTCTCACAGACTTTATTACGAAATGAATCAGTGGCAACATTTACTACATGATTTCTATTTATCATCATATGTGCCTTTTAATTGCTAACATGTGAAAATAATTGCTTTCATACAAAGAAAATTAATTTTTTTTCGCTGTTCTTTTGGTTCAACATCACTACTGAATCCTCACTTACTAAGCATATACAACAATTTGCGTTTAAGCTACATCTTCTCTGGCGCAGCGGTCTAAGCGTTAGACATTCTTGATTTAACTTTTGGATGGTCAGTTCGAGCACGGCTGTGGCCCACCCCTTTCCGCATATTAATATATGTACAGGGTGAGCAAAAAAACTTTGACCCGATGCTGTCCGCCATTTTTGAATTTTTAAATATCAAGCAATCAATCAATTTCAATCAACAATCAATCAATCAATCATATCAATTTATTTGAAACTTCAGCAAATCACAGCAGTCAGCAGTACACGAAAGAAACATTGCAAATACGAATATAATTCAGATATGATAAAGAAAGGTACAAACAGCAAATATGGAACAAGCATGGCATATAGAAATAAAGGTGAAACTGTGAATGTGAAGATCGAGGTCCTGCTAACGCGTGCGGAAGGTGGTGGCTTCTTTTAAGTAGTTCTACAATTTATGCAAAATATAAATTATCACAAGATACGGTACATAAAACGACAGACAAAACAGGCAAACAACAGGTATAACTAGGAAGAAGGAAAGGAGGGACGCGAGGGAAGTAAGGAAGAAGGAAGGAAGGAGGGAAAGGAGGAGGGAAGGAAGGAGGGAGGTGAAAGGGACAGAGAAAGGCGACAGAGGGAATAAAGTAGTAAAAGGTTAGTTAGCGGAGAAAAGCACGGAAGGATCGAGATAGAAAGAAATAAAGAAAGACAAAGGAAGGACCGAGGGGAAGGAAAGACTAAAAGAGAAAGGAAGTAAGGCGGACCGGGGAGGGAAATAATTAGGACAAATCATGACGGGAAAAGAAAAAAAGCCAAAGTCAAGAAAAAAAAGTGACTTATCAGCATACAGCAGAGTTATAGATATTGATGAGGTCCTTCTTCATTCTCCGATTGAAGGCAGGGGAGAGGGAAGAAGATTTCGAGTAAGGGAAGAAGATTCCAGAGCAAGGGTCCTTGAGTTCAGAAGTGTTGATGGTAAGGACAGAGTCGCGGTAGCAGTGAGGAAGGATATCATCCTATATTGGTGTATATGATGAGAATGAGAATCGATTGTAAAAAATCATCATCGAGAGATCTCAGGGAGAAAGCCGTGATGGGAATGATACATGACGGTTACCAATTGAAGCTTTTGTCAAATCAGTATTTCAAAGGTTGCAAGGAGGAGAACAAAGGATCTGTGTGATCAAGCAACAGAGACATTGGTACAGGTCCGTATTATAAACCTTCTTTTGAAGGAGAAATAAAGAATACAAGATTAGGGTTAGGATCCCACCAGAGTCATAGCAGAATAAGACAAATAAGGGAGGAAAAGAGAATCATAGAGAGTTTTAAGGGAATCTTGAGGAAGAACCAATGGGGGATTTACGGAGGATTACCAATGTATTTGGCGACAATTTAGAAACCGTAGAGTGTGAGAACGCAAGATAAAAGTATAATCAATTAAAGGGCCTAGGAATTTAGTTGTTTCAAAACGTTGATAGCTGTGTTTCCAATTTTATATCGATTTTGATGTTAGTTTATGCTATGCTTATTTTTGAATATACATGTACTTTGTTTTTTAATATCAGCGACAATTTAGGTAATTTAAACCAATTAGAAATTGTGTTAAGTTCATAATTATAATTTTAAAGTTTTAGGGTCATGATGTGAAAAAGGAATATTCGTATCATTCAGCAAATAACTAACGTTGGGAGTTTAGAAACAGCGTGGAGGTCATTAATGTATATACAAAAAGATAATGGTCTCGGATCGACCCTGAGAAATCCACACGTGAGGGGAGCAAAGTGGACAGTGTTGTTGAAGAGGACGCGTTGACGTCTACCAGAAACATAACTTCTAATCCAATTGTTAGCGAGGCCTCTGATACCAGTAGTGTTACGTTTGTGCAAAAGAATGTTGTGATTATGGTATCAAAGGCTACTAAATCAAGAAAGATACCAACTCTGTGTAGATTTTGTGTCCAGTTGTCAGTTATTAAACAATAAGTCATTAATTGCCATATGCGTTGATCGTTTAGGCCTAAACCTGAATTGCTGTGGAGTCAGCATATTATGATGCTCGCGAAATTAAAAAATACGGGAGCCATATAAACCAATTTTTCAAGAAGCTTGGAACACCTGGTAGAATAAATATAGGCCTGTAGTTGGTGAAATCGTGCTTATCACCAGCTTCGAAATAGGGATAACATAGCTACTTTAAGTACGGAGATTGGAACAGTACCGTTGACAGCGGAAAGATTAAATATCTGGGCGATGATGATAATTGGGGTAAGGATGAGTTGCTTTAAGCAAATTATGCTGTTGTCATCAGAACCGCTGCTATAACTGTTCTCAGCTTAGAGTAGCTCCTAATTTCTCAGCAGTTGTAGGGTGAGGAATAAATACTAGGATTGTTATAGGATGACAGAGGAGGCTTGAAATCTTTAGATGGTTCAGAGATTTTTTCGCAAGACTTTACGTATCGCAAAAAATATTGAAGTTCTCGGCTATTTCCCATCGTTGCACGAATTTGTTGCCCTCCTTATCGAGGAAAAAATCCGGTAGCTGGGTTTTCCTATTACGGACCTACAAGTTGATTCGGTTTCGCAATGTGTAGTGTTATTTCATTAGTTTCACTTTTATTAGTGATGTAAGATCTTTTTCTCAGTCGTAATAGAGAGTTTAGATGATTATGGTAAGTGTATATTAATTTTTATTATCAAATGTCGGTGTTGTGATATAATATGTATAAAGCTTGTCTTTAGTTTGAAGGCGATTTGATTAGACTTTGGTAACACAAGGATTTTAGGTGCTTACGTTAGAAATTAATAGTTTTAATTGGACAGTGGATATTCCAACGGCTTCTGTAAACTTTGATTGTTAAAAGACTTATGTTTATCCGGGTCGGCGCATTCATAATATGCTGCCATATACAAGAGAAAGTGCATAGTTAAACTTAATGGTTATTCGAGTTTGAATTGACGGACTCCGTGTCTTGGGAGTGGCTAGTAGCGTTATAGGCCTAAGGTTGTGATAGAGAAATACAGGGAAATGGTCGGATAAATCAGTACCAACGACACCGAATTGACGCGCGATACGCTCTCCTTGTTGAGATATGTCAATAAGGGAAACGCGTGTGTGGCCATTAATGTTAGTCTTAATCCGTTTAGGACGGTCGATGCTGGGGATAAAATATGAATAAAGCGAGATTGATGAAATCACGGACTTTAGAATCGGTTTCGTGAGAAAGAAGCATTTAAATTGACGTCCCCCATAAATATAGCACAGGTTTATTGTCAGACGATTGTGTTAAGGGTGTTACCTCGCTGTAATAAAAAGTCAGTCTGGACAACATATCAGGTTTAAAACCAATGCCCACTTCGCTGGTTGGTGGAAGTAAGACAAACTCGAAAAAAGAGAATCGCAGTCGGTACCAGTTAAGGGTTAGGTCGGGCTCACAGCGAACTTGTACTCAGTGTTTGGTTTAAGAATAATAATTAATATATATTAACATATGGGTGATTACGGAAAGTTCTTCATTATCTTTAATTTGATGCAAAGATCATTCCAATCGGTAAAGTATAGGCCGAGCTACAATCTTTGAATCAAGATTGCGTGACTAAATCGCTGATTTTATTTCTGGAACACGATTTCCTTCGCTGACGCCGTCATTTGAAGTGGAATCTCGGGGACAGAACGAAAAGACTATTGATTCAAACGACTGTAGCTCGGACTCTACATAACCGATGTGAATGATTATGCAGTACATTAAAGATAATGGAACTCCGGCTTTCAATAATACCCAAAATGTGAGAGCCTAGGTTACTACAAAATTCAAAATGGAGGACACAATTAGGGTCAAGTGTTTTTGACTCCCCGTAGTATTCCGTTCTGGTGATCATTCTCTTTAATTTTGGGTATGTTGGCTAACAGTCACCCTGACCATTGAAGCGGAATGGAAGTATAATCGATCTAAAATTGTGCAAGGAGGTTGAAGCATGCCAATTACCCAAATCTTCTTATATATGTAATTGTTAGTATTCAGTTATTATCAGGAAAATCAAAGTTGTCAGTTCATTTAACAGTGAAATGAAATGTCATAACAATAAAAATGTTTTTTTCTATGAAGTAGTCGTAAAAAAAAAAACATCTAAAAAAAGGGCTACTTTGGACGAAAATATGAGACAATAAATTATTAAAATGAATACATGATTTTCACCAATTGAATCAAAAGATCCTCAGAAAACCATAGCAAGTAACATCGCAGGGAAAACCTATCTTCTCTGATGAAAAAAGTAGACTTCGAAATACAATCTCTAAAATTTATTTGAACTTCGCTGGGTGATTTTAGGGAATACATTCACTATAGGTTCTAAGCTTGCTTTGTGGTCCACGGGTTAAGCTCGGAAATGATGTTTTTAGTTTGGGTGTTCAGTCGGTTCAGTCCCAGTCGAAGTATTAGTTGTGCTCTTGTTTTTAGTTGGATTACCAAATTCATGATATAAAGTCGAAATTCAAGACTGTACTGAAGATTTTATTTAATACATCGTAATAAAACCTGTAATCAGTAGCACGTTCATAAATGTCACAAATTCCTTGAAAATGTATGTGGGGTCTGTGTAGTGTTATTATGCGGACAATTTGAAGAAGTATATTATAATATGTTCTTTTACAAAAAATGTCTGTTGGCTAGATCGGGGTTTGGTTACAGGTTGATAAGATTTTACAGGTATTTTCATATAAATTGATTCAAATTGTACATGTCAATAGGCCATTATCGGTGATTGAAAAATTCATATTGTCCCTATTTTTGCAGAGATGCCACTTTTCAGGGAAAAACCTTGCTGAATACATGGTTTGCTTGCCAAATTGAGTATTTTTAGTTATTTTAGCGAGGGTTGCGGCTTTAAGGTTTTTACGTGTTTTTTTGAAGGTTTGAGTGTGTTGAGTGGCATACTTTTAGAAATTATAAAGCTTATTGTAGATAAAAGGTGGGGGGGGGGGGGGGGGCGGCGGGGGTGGGGGGGGGGGGGGGGGGGGGATTCTCTAATTGTAACAGTCACTGCATAAAAGCGTAAGAAAGAACACCTCTATAACACTATTTTGTACCCATTTCTAAACATTGTAAATATCCTATTTAATATCTAAACACAATCTAAACATGATTAAATTATAAACATTTTAGCATTTGGACTTTGGTCAAGCATTTAGAGATTTGACCTGTTTAATACCAAACACTATTTGCACCACGTTTCTAAACACTGTTTTTGCAGTGTTTTGTGATAGAATGCTACTGTCCTCTTGTAAAATATGACTTACTTACTAAACTACATGCAAACAGTAACTCATTCTTTTCTTTTAAAAAATAACAGTGTATTAATCACATGTGAGGGCACATGTGGTGCTTGGGTCAGCGCTCGCATCACTAATCGTAAGGTTGTGGGTTTTTTGAGCCCCGCTGTCGCCAATGTGTTGTGCACTTGGCTAAGGCACTTTACTGCGCCTCTCTCCACCCAGGGTATATAATGGGTACCGGCATATGCTGGGAATGCCCAACAGACCACTCGCTGTGTGGGAAGAGTGGCGAACCCCCACACAACATTATATGAGGGATTCTGGTCCAAACGCCAAAACAGAGAGATGGGCCCTCCGCCTGTGGCGCACCACTTCATTCTTAGTATCATCCCAAAAGGTCCAAAATACATTTCACATTCCCACCCTATGCCCTTTTTAATCCTATTTTTTTTGGTGAAAAGGCTAAATAGCAGAAACTTTAAACATCTGAATTCTTAAGTACTGAAGAAGCACTAAAAGTTTTATGTTCCAATTATCTTCTCTTATCGTTCCAACACTGAGGTTCTCAAATTTAGGTCGCAGCCAGAGATGGTTACAACGTCTGGCTGCTTTCACTGATTCCGCAAAGTCCTTGTGTTTGTGCATTGTTTGCTCCAACAGTGGACATACGAAGAGGGTTCCATTGGTTGTGCTGTTCGTTCCACAACCACAGGTAGTATCCTGATCTGCTTCCAGATAGCCCCACTTCTGCAAGGAACCTTAGATCGTCCAGTTCTGGTTCTCAATCTGTTGAAGCATCGCCATTCAGCCCCTGAGGAGTCAGCTCCAGGTTGGGGAGGATGCTCAGGGGCCGAGGTTCAATACCGATAGATGTGTACTTGGTGATGGCAAAGTCTTTCTTTCCACAAGGCGACTCTCTGACCTCCTTAGAGACGTTTCAGAGGTTGGACTTTGCTATAAACCTCTCTCTGGATTTATGTCGGTTGGCAGCAGGTATCTGTACAGTCATAGGGTGCTTCACATTTAATACTTGGCAGCTACGCTCTGCATGCTCGCCACGCTACAACGGATGTCTAGTGAGCAATTCCTGCTAGGATTAAGTTTTCCGTTTGTGGTTGGACGGAGGCATCCTGTGATAAGCCGGCAGGAGGCATACACGAATCAGCTTCTTGGCATGGGTTGAGTCAATTCCCATACAGGTCAAGGCATACTCTGCACCTGAGTAGCACGGGCATGCCTCGATCTATTATGGTATGTTGGCGAGCACCCCCATCTTGTCCAGTGAGTTTGTACAAGATGTTATTGCGTGCAGTACTTTACTCTCGTCTTCTCGCTGTGGGGTCTTAGAAGTAGAGTAGCGTTCTCAAGTAACTCCTAGGTAGACAGAGGTATCACAGTGCTCCAGGGGAGTTCCAGACTCGTAACTTTCAGCTGACGTTGGCTTCACGGTTGCCTAGATTGAAAGCACACACCTGTGGTTTAGATGGATTTGCACGTCGTGGTTTTCTCTCATAATAAGGAGTGCGTTCATCCAAGCGTTGGAGAGTCTCTCTCACCAACTGTTAAGTTTGCAATCTTGCTGCGCATAATTACAAGATCGTTTGCATAAATAAAACTACAGGTTCCTGCACTCCTAGTTTGGTCCTTGGTATATCGATGTTTGAAGCAGGAGAGGTGCAAGCACACACCCTTGTGGTAGACCATTATTGATCCTACGCCATCGGCTCTTCTCGCTCCTCGCTGAACAAGAACATCCTGTTTGCCAGCAATCCCTCCGGATACTAAGTCAAGCGAATGTCCTTGGTAATTTTCCAGGATATTATGGAGTAGCATCTGTGATTAACATTGTCGTACGCTGCTGATAGTTCGACGAACACAGCGCCGTTACCATACCCTTCTCGAAACCATCCTCAATGTGTTGAGTTAGGTTGAGTAGCTTTGCTTGTTTTGTTGATTTGCCTGGCCCGAAACATGCCTGTTCTGGTATTATGTGTTCGGCTTCACAGGTGCGATACAATAGAGCAGGAGATGTTCAAAGATCTTGTAGGTATGGCTGAGGAGTGATATAGGTCTGTAGCTCTTGGGATGGATGGATCTTCCCAGGCTTTAGGAGTGTCCATAACGTTGCTTTCCTCCAGATCTTGGGAACCTGTGGGAAATAAGGCACCTTGTAAAGAGCTCAGAAGCCATTCTTTGCTTACTGGGCCAAGATTTTTCGTTGCTCATAGAGATGTGTGTCAAGGCACTACTCTTTTCCTGGTTGAAGTTTATCAATAACCGGATTCCAATTCGACCATGTTGAAGGGGCGAGTGAAAACCAGGGTCACCACTATACCTCGTTATGGTTCTAATTATAATAAATTTAATATAAAAGCTCAATTTTGATATTCGTTGTCTTTAAGCTCTTCATATTTTATTATCTTATGTTTATAGTAGTCTAGACAACCAATCAAATTCCTGACAAACCGAGAAAAATGGGCTTCCGAAAGAATTATGAACATTGTTCAATACTTCCCCGGAATACTTCCTAAAATACTTCGCTTTCTTTAAGAGTTAAACAACACACACGTATGGAATAATCACACACAACACACTAAAGTGTATTTATAACGGGTTTCGTGGAAACAGGTTTTCTTGCGAATTGACTCACTGGCATCTTGCACAGCTATTCGATGTTTCACAAAAATAAGGAAATGTACCAAAAAGACGTTGACACGTAAAAACCCCCAGTTTTAAAACGAGTACGAGCCATATAAAGTTTTAATAATGTAAGAGAGCCCAAGTATACTCAAGTGCTCGCCCCATTGGCACGTGGTCCCATTTCTTCTTAATGCAAAGAAAATGCACGCCCATTTTTTCCCACCGCACCTCCAATACAGTCTAAATATGAATGTTTTAGTTTTAAATGCTAGAGATGCTGATGTAATAATATCGAGTTTAAAAGAGCACCTCTTCATGTGAGGCACCCAGTGGCAGCGGGAACCTTCTATGGTGTTATGTTCTGTTCTTCTACACTGTATCTCACAGAAAGACTGGTACAAAAGTACCCATAAACATACGTAAACTCTACCACAGAACTCATAACCAACATACCTTCTAGAACTTAACCAGTCGACTGTGAAATCCGTCGGAACACATTTTCGACGGGAAAAGAATTTGCGCCACGTGGCTGATGTTACAACGCTTTATTCCGTATATTGATACACTGGTTACGAAGGAGTTCCACTCTGATCATTGAATTAAACCAAACATCAAGAAAAGAAATCAAGCAAGAAAACAAACAAACTAAGCAATATCACTTTGAAGAGCATTCAAGTCAGAACAAGACAGCTTTACCAACAAGAGAATAGGAATACGTATTCCAACTACCAATTATACACCGTAAACAAGAACAAATGCAGTTGGTTATTTAAAATTAACTAATGGGTCTGTGATGAATGGTTTTCTTTTTGATTGAAATGAACTATCATGAACGTTTTTAAAAAAAAAGAGGGAATTCGGAAATAGAAGAAATGGGACCAGTTGCCAATGGGGTGGGTAGACGAATTGAGTCTTACTTGGTGCTCTCTTTACATTTATACTTTATATGGATCGTACTCTTTTCAAAAACTGGGGGTTTTTACGTTGCCAAAGTCTTTTTTGTAGATTCTATGAACATCATACCGATGGCGGCTCTCCTTTTTCTCTACTAAGGTACACTGGTTAGCTGAGTATTGCACATGTCTCCCATTGATCACCAGGGACAAATCATATTTCTGGGCTCTTGTCAGCTGTGTGAGATTGACAGAAGGCAGGCATGTAGAAGGCATAACAGGCGGGCCTTGGCAGCTGATGGTTTCGACAAAGGTATGGAGCTAGAGCGTGTGGTTGATCCCTATGCGGGTTAGGGTTACCTGGATCTCTTCAAATTGATTCTTCCCTGAAAGGTATACCAGATCTGAAGGCTTCTAAGTCATCTATGATATGATGCAACCTTCTGTAATGGTATTATGACAAATTGTCTTTAATTGGGCACTGGTAAAGTTTTAGTTGCATATAAATAAAAATAAGGGAAGAGTTTCGACCTCTGCCACTGTGAATTAACAAGTACGCAACCTCATTAGTACAACCAATATACCTTGTAGGGGTATATGGGTTGTTGGGGTGTACACCTGGTTGGTGACTATACATTGTACATTGGTCCAAACTATACCTGCTTTTACTTGTTTGATTAACATTCCAAATAATATGAGACCATTCCACTGAATTGAAGCGTTTGTTTAATAGTTGACCCCTGTTAGTAGAAGATAAATTTAACCTTCGACCTATAGTAACGGTTTTCAGCTTATAAATCCCATAGGGGTAAGTCGGAGATATGCACAAACTTATGCATTTTTTTTAAGCCTTGTGAATCATACAACCAATTTGGTATCAATTCAACAACATTGGACCTCACTTATCAATTTGCACACTGTATAATCTTTTGTGGCCCCTAGCTTGCTTAAGCCACCCTAAAGAAGGCCATTAATAACATTGTTGTGTACGTCATAGTGTAGGAACCCTAGTATCAGTGCCCTCTTTGGCCCCCCCCCCCCAGGTGCTACCAATAAAGCTACTTTTGATGGTCGTCTCATATACTATAAATACAAAGTCAGAAAAATGATTTACGAGGACTTATGTAGCAATAATTGCATTTGGTTGATGTGCAAAATTCGGTAGTTGTCTTTTCTTTGAAAACAGAAAAAGGGCACTTGGTTGGCGATCAAATGAAAGGGGCACAGAAAGTAGCTGTTCTTAGGGGGCACGGCAACGGCGTAGGGCACCAACGGCAATTGGCATCGGTGCCGTCGTTTGGTTATTTTGTGATGTGATATCAATGCATGGTTATTATCATATCCTAGTTACTGTATCATACTAAACATTCATGAATAATTTAGGGGTTAAGTATTTGATATGTGTTAAATCAGACTCACGCTACTGAAAGTATAAAAGGCAGCACTTCGTATACTGTTCTTAGGCTAAGTCTCTTCGGCCAACCATACATCAGAACTCTCACAGTGGCTCTTACAAGAGGAGGTTCTTACCGGTTCATTGTGGAAAACAGACACTTTAGGCATTGTAAGGGTACTGAACCTGCCATTACGGACTGTTTTCCGGACACCTATAAAAGTCGCGATCCAACTTTTATTAGAAAACAAAGCCTAAAATATCAGTTTATTAAAAAATACGACGCGTTAGATTAGCCACTTACAGAGTCTTTACTGCAACAATTTCCAATACAACATTTTATTTTTTGATTTTTTGAATTTGATGAAAAATAGGGCGCTGTTTGTTTAATTTTACTCGCTGATAGGCTTTAATTCTGCTACCTCATGAAAGTCTGTACAGGACAAAAGACATTCATCATTTATGTCAGATTTGGGCTTTGTAAGATGCATTTGTAAGATTACCATTTACACAGGTTATTATAACATGCCAGAATGTTCCAAAAAGCCAAAAAACTTGATTTTTGATGAATTTTATGCAGTCTGGTAGTCTGAGTACCTCTAAATGAGGGTCTCATATGTATAGATATAACATTTGTTCAATTCCACCTATATTAATTGATATCACTTATCGGATGATAGTCTGCAAAATCAAAAATTTGTCACATAAATTCTTGCTACCAATTCCCCCAAGTTCATAAGACTGTCTATAAAAGTTCTCTTGGCTACTTAACAGACCATTATTGGTGGTAGGACACAACATTACAAAGAGTCATGTCAAAAATACTTTCTGGTTCAACCTGTTTCCCTTAAGAAAGAATAAACACAGCCCCGAATGCTCTGTCATGGCATGTGAAGCGGTAAGGCTGTTTATCATCCAGGAGGCGAGTTGGACCGACAGGTCATGAACTCTACAGGATCCAGGATGCTTTGAAGCAACACGGTAGTACGCCTACATTGCGTGGGTCCTGTAATTCAATAAAATGTCCAATTAATTTGAGTCTACAGAATTCTAAAGGGGAATATGGTTGGGGATAGCAAAAGATGCAAAGAGCGAGTTGTTGCTAATACTTGTGAACCCTATTGAGGTAAAATAAGTATCTGAAGAAAATAGAAAAAACGGCTAAAGCATTATCTTTTGTAGTTGAAAAGTTGAAAGTGCTGTGGGGGCTTTCCTAAATGTACATGAACTCTTCGCCTTTTTCCTGTGAACTTAAATAAAGTAAAATGAAAAGGAAAAAATATTCAACCTGAAAAAAAGCATGGCTAAAATGTGAACTTTAAAAGCTATGAGAAGTTTACGTGATAAACTCTTTTGCCTTATATCAGAATGATCTGTTATGTTGAAAATTAAATTTTCCGCTTTGTCGCACACATCTGAACTAGCGCGAAATTAAAAAACCCGCGGAAAATGTTTATTTGTGTGTAGGTCTATGTGTATAACTGAAAGAGCGAATGTAAAAAAAGAAAAAATTTTAAAAATTGCTGAAACGCCGAAAAATTACACACGCGAAAATTATCTTTAACAGTTTAACATGCTACCCCAATAAATCACAGTGCTTGCTAGCTGAAATCTACCATGGGTAACCGCCATTGATTGTATGTCGCAACAAATTGAATTTTGGACCTCTGGGTTGCAATTCAAAAGTTAAGTAATTATGTGAAAATAATGCATACACATTTAAGAAGGTATGTCAAGGCCCTAGGGGTGATATCAGAAAA
>JAMKCH010024100.1:0-79579 GCA_023653785.1 Ophioderma brevispina | reverse complement strand
TAACCGTGAGTATAGATGGCACAGGACTGTGATCAATTGCGTTCAAAATTGACCTAGATTCTCCACTCTATTTTATTAAGCCCAGTAGCTGTGGTGTGCATGCAGTGCATAAGGGAATATCCTCCCCGGAAATTCTCGAGATGTCACTGGAGATTCACACAGTAGATAGTGCATGTTATGGGTATTTTAGTATAGACTAGAATCTTATTTTGTTTGTTTTGGGTGTGATTGGTTTGGGCTTTTTTTTCCTCTAGAGTTTAAAAAAAGCGAAGGCATGTTTATGGTGTGATTTTGATCTCAGAGTATATTTTCTATGGAGAGTATGTGGTTCATTCAGTGACAGTACTGAGTGGATTTCAAGGGGTTGTCAGATTAAAAGGGAGATACTGCCCACAATTCACAGCCTGATGAATCGACCCATGACCTCTCACACCATTAACCGAGATTTGGTTGGAGGACATTTGCATCTTTCTCCCGTTCCCACTCAAAGAAACACTAGGCACCCGTGTGATGTAAAGAAAACATGGATTAGGTTTTTTTAAATTCTGAAAATAAGTTCATCAGGACTGGTTTAGTGTATAGTAATTTTGAAAAAGTTGCTTTTCAAGTCCATAAATTATCACATTTAAAATGTTTCGTTCTCTGAGTCAGAGACTTCTTCAGTAATGGCCGATCCAGCCCGCTTCTTTACTCCCGGCGAGGATGCTTATTTTTTTCTCCTCGCAGAAGTGCGAAGTTCTTTCCTGCCAGCAGCTGGTCGTACATGTGACTTATGAAATATATTCCTTTGTGTGATTCGTGATATTGGTTCCCCTCTTCCTGAAGAGCATATTACCGGGAGACCGAAACGTCTAAAATGTGAAGTAAATTCTGCATTGAAAAGCATATTTCAACAATCATGGATTTAGGGGTTATTGAAAGTTTTAAAACGGATTCTGCAAAATCTTGTGTGTAGGGTTTGGGTTTAGGGTGTTTTTTGCATACACATGTAGGTTTACTTGAGGTTCAAAGTGACATAGATTTCCAGTGGCGCTGTTCCATCTGGCAGAGTTTGTTGTTAAAAAGCTCCCTCCTTTTAGTCTAGAGCCGAGCAAATTTTCGGTATCATGAAAGGGCATAAAACGACACTTAATATGCAGCATCAGTATACCATGGCCCTACACAAAAAATGCATGACAGCATTTGTGGAATGGTAGCTATATCCAGGTAGGGGGTAACCAAGGTTTACACAGGGGGAAATTTAAAATTGCTTCAATCATGTTGAAAAGTAACCCACATTATTTGTCTGATCATAAGGATTCCAAAAAAAGGTATATTTCACGAACTACAACCTAAAGTTTTGGAGTTATAGGCTAAAAACAGCAAAAATCATAAAAGGGGGTCATTTTCAGTTGTACAGGGGTCAATTTGCAAAGTTGCGCTGATTTGGATTAAAATATGGTGCATATATTGGTGGAGCTCATAGGATTAAAATAAGGAATAGTTTTGACTGTCTAAAATGCGTAGTTAAATGTAGGGGGAACCAAAGGTCTATGTCCATTGAATACAATGGGCTTGAGCTTGTTGTTCCATACTTTGGTAACTAAGCATTTGAGACACTCAAAACTTATTCCTTATTTTAATCCTATGACCTCCACCAAAAATTTGAACATTTTTGTTTTAAAAATATTGGAGCAACTTTAAATATTGAGCCCTGTACACTGAAATTTAACCTTTGACCTGTTTTTGCTTGTTTTTAACCTTAACTTCAAATCTTTGGGTTGTAGATAGTACAAACTATACCTGTTTGGACTCCTTTATGGTTGGACAAAGATGTGGTTATACTTTTCAACATGACCAGATCATTTAAAATTTGACCCTGGTAATCCTTAATTGATCCCCTACCTGGTTATAGCTATCATTCCAGAAATACTATTATTCACTTTTGTGTAGAGGATAGTGCACTGAGACTGAATAAGTGTTCACTTTGTCCCCTTTCAGGATACCAATTGGCTAAAATCCCTTATGGCTTAAGGCTTAAGGATATTATCTTGTTTTTGGCTTCTAGTGGATGGTCCTAGAGGTGTTCATCCTTTTCACTGGTATGTTTGTGCCAATTTTGTGTTAAAATTTTTTGCTGATATCCCAGTGCAAAATTCTGTATTTTTAATGA
Source organism: Ophioderma brevispina (assembly GCA_023653785.1). Taxonomy (NCBI): domain Eukaryota; kingdom Metazoa; phylum Echinodermata; class Ophiuroidea; order Amphilepidida; family Ophiodermatidae; genus Ophioderma; species Ophioderma brevispina. The sequence goes on along the minus strand of JAMKCH010024100.1, from coordinate 77,427 downwards.
TTTATATTCTGTAATTTACTGTATGTTGCATTTTAAACAGATATACAAGTATAATAATAAAAAAAATAAAAAATTATCGACTGACAAAAATCACACCTGTTTCCAAAATACCGTTTTAGAAAAAAGACGGCTTGAAATGTTTTGATGTTGTTTCAGGCATTAATAGTAATGATAATTATTGGTATGATGATTACACACCCAATTCTGAGCAGCATCTGACATATCGATTGTGGTTTTAAGATTGATGATGATAATATTATAAGCTATAATTTTTCTTTGTGCAAATACAAACCCGTTGCATTCTTCTTGGATTTGTTGTATGCAATTTAATCGTGACATTTGTTGTGATGACAAATATTAGCAGACAGGGCCTAGGGCTATACACAGAACACGCTTGCGCAACAAGTCAGTCTTAATCTTTGTTTTAATGAAATATAGATTTCTGTAGTGGAACGGTACACAACTTAAGAGTATTTTCCTAATAAAATAATTTTAGAAACATCTATGTCCAAAAACACAGAACAATCCAATAGCTGATTTCAGATAGGATAGTATGCATTGTCAAACAAGAACACATAGGGGAAGGATCTTGTTGCATAGGTTTGGTTTCCATCTTGAATCAGGTTAGTGTTTTCATGTCATCCTCGATCCAGCATGTTCCTTTCACATGTGCACCATATTGTCACGAGACTGAAATGTCTTTAACTGTAAAAAGGGACTTCCCAGGCCTTGATGAAGGGAGGACGAGGCCCTCGGTCGGCGTCACCCACCGCCTTTGCCCTACTCGAAGCAGCCATGCCACAACGCTGCTGTTCAGGTTCATCTCTGGCCACAATGGTTACGAAACTGGCCTTTGTTTGCAGGAGGTCCCCGGTTCTAACCCCGGTAGGGCCACTATCTGGGATTTAATCAGATACTAAATTCTGCATTTAATTTGTATTTATAAGAACTATTGATGTAAAAACTAGTGTTCCGCTCTCCCCGTAGTTCATTTGACACCCCAGTTGGCAAAATGAACCATGAGAATATTCTGTCCTTTGTAGGGGACGTTAAGGCGTCCGCGTCCCATGTGGCGAGGGAGAGGAGAGAGTCAAACCTGCAAATTCAAGTCAGTTTAGAGAAGAGTAGGGTGTAAACCCCTAATTATCAGTGGTGCATGAGTATGTGCCATGTTGAATCGGCCCACCAATAACAAATTCAAATGGAATGCCTCATCAATCAAAAGTGTGATGAAAAGCTTTGTCCTAAAATGCACTGTGTTGTATCACGTGTGGATGTGGACTTTCTTAGTGTGCAGGAGGTATAAACGCAAAGCAACTGTGGTACTCACTGATCAACAACGGTGCCTCATAGTGAAGGAATAGGGGGAGTCGTTTTGGAATAATTAAAATAAAAATGGGCTGATTAAAAAAATAATAAGACTGGGGGACAGGCTAAATTTATAATCCCATGCCTCACAACAGGCAGGTGTTCATACAAAAATAATGTGGATTTTAAGCACCTTTCCAACCCTTTTTTGATTAAAGCTCTTTGCATTTAATCATTTTAGTCCACTTCCCATTAGGAAAAATCGTGAGAATCACTTGAACTAGGGGTATGCCAATTAAGCTCACAAACCATCAGCACTTAAAATAGATGTTGATATCCCCTAACAACTCGCATTTTACACCTGGGTAGAGAGGGGGCAAGCAAAGGGCAAGCAAGGGTAAAGTGCCTGGTTAAAAGGCACAAAACATTAGCTACAGCATACCCACTCGAACCCACGACGTTCGGATCCTAATTTGACCGTTCTTGCCCACTGTCCCCTTGTATGTTGTGGGGAAGAGATGAATAAGGCTACATGTATAATCAGAAATGCTTTGTCAATGCATTTTTTGTCCCTGTCAAAACAAGTTCGAATAGGGAATATGGAAAAGTATTGTCTGGTGTGTGTGTGCAGGTGTGTATGTGAGTGTGTGTGCATGTGCACAGGAACATGTGTGTGTCATGGAGGCTTTAGGCATTTGTATGTGTGCGCATGTCCTCCCATTTGCCAACTTGTCAAACTCTAATCTTAGCAACACGTGGTGGCAATAATCCTCGGATAAAAATGGTAAAGATTGTCAAACCATTTGAGTCCCCCCCCAAAGTTATGTAGCCATGCAGGAATGTGTTCATTTTCCGAGCAATTTGAATCAAAACATTTCTTTTATCTGGAAATTCAACAGGGGGACATAAATTTACATATTGTGAAATTAAATATATAATATGTTGGTGTGCATGTATGCATGATGGTGTTTTTAATTACATTATAGTAAGAATGTTGTTTTATATCAGTGCTACAGAACTTAAATAGGCACTCTCAGATGCACTAAAACCCAACGTCAAATAACCTTTAAAACCATGGCTAGTAGTGGCACTTCCTTGCTCGATCTGCATCAACATCTTTTAGGATGTGTGCAGTTTGAAATTATACTTGAAAACTAACGTGACTGATTAAAGGGTTGTGTAGCAGTTCGGGCAATGGACTTTATTATCACAAACCTTGGTTGCGAGTGTGAACTCTATAGTAGCCAACATGTTTGTCCTTGGGCACTTAACCACACTTTCCTCTCTCTATCCAGGTGTAAGAATGGGGACCGTTAAGGTTTCACTTTTCTATGTTCAGTGTAGGAGTTGCACCTGACTTTAGAGTTTGTGGTCTAGGTAAAGTGGAATGATTCTTGATGTAGCAGCAACTGCGGGTAGGAAAGGAGTTTCACTTATGGCCTTTATTTAGAGGTTTAGAGGTTAAATGACGGTGCATAACTTTTTTGTTCTCCGGTGTTCTGATGCTTCCGCTAGGAAAGCGAGGGACACCTTTCGGATCTAACACCTATATATAATATCCGTCGCTCCTCTACCAGCCCCCTGCTTGTAGCCAGTTGGCAATAGTGCCGTGCTGGAATACAGAGGTCGCCAGTTCAAATCCGGCCAAGCGCACATTTTTTTTGTGTTTTCAAAATTTATGTGCACTGGCCACTCCAGGGCTGTTCACATTACTGTGGTTTTTGTATCATAGACACTACTTTTTCAGTGGTGTATGTCCTTTGGTCTAGCTAGAGTAAAATTTTGCATCATTTGGACACAATAAAAACCACTTAAAAACTACACATAAAAAATCATTATCGTATTATTTTCAAATAAATCTTGTTACTTTAAGTTCCCTGTACATCTGTGAAAATCATAGCACATTTTATAGCATAAATTGTGACTGTATTTACAACTTTTTTTAGTTTCCCTAATCCTCTCTCCCGGTCTTAGGGATGGCCCAATTTAGTATATAAGTTTTATCTCGATATAATAGCTTCACCCAAAACCCGCATCCTAAAGTTTCGGGCTGATATTTCATCCTTTTTGATACAAGAGCTAACACCTGATTGGACCCCATAGAGTACTGTGTAAAATTCATATTGGTCGACCAAATGGGCCCATTTTTGCTCATACATCCAACCAAACGCTCTTTTAGCCCTAAGATTCACAGGGTAATGAGAAAATAGTAGCTTTCTTCTGATACGGTACCAAAATTTTTGAACACTTCCGTAAAATTTGGTGTTTGGGGGGGAGAGGCTAATTTGCGATCGGCCATCGCCTTTAAAGAGTAATCAGATCTACCAGCTTTTCTTGGGGGGGGGGGGACTAGTCAAAGATTATACAGGAGTAAAAATTAAAAATATTTTTTGTGGAAAATCCTGAATTTTGTAAAAAATCCTGAAAAACGCGTAAAATTGACCTAAAAGTGGGCTGAAATTAAATAAAGTTGCAGAAATTTTGAAATAAAAACCTGAAATCAGGAAAATTCCTGTAGAATCGCACCCAAAGCGGCCATAATTTGCGCTACCTGCAATCCCTTTCAGTGAACTTCCCCAAAGCACAATTTCATTGAATTTACATTTAAAAATTATAAGTGCTTCTCTATAGCAAAATAATAGTTATGATAATGGGCTAATAAAACAGATTTGATGTGTTCATTTGTCACGATAATTATATCAAGTGGCACGGGAGGGTACCCCCCTTCCGTTCGAAGCGTGAAATCCCTAACAATATTTTCTTCTTAGCGTGAATTCTTGACCGATGATACCCCCCTTGTCTATGAAGAGTAGCCTCCTGGGTTTGAACCAAAAAATAACAAACTAAACAGAACAATACTGAGGGATAATTGAATATAGTTCACCAAAATACAAATAGATAATGGGACAGTAGTAGTGTCATCTCATGTTTCCATAACACTATCATAGTGATGTCGGAGTAATTGCTAAATTTTGGCAATTAAAATGTACCTTTGTTTTTTAATTGATTTAAATTTGTTCATCACTTTGGGTTTGTTTCGCTTGCGAAGGTGCCTTCAAAACTGTAGAGTTGTGTTTTTTTGATAGCAAAATCATGAGATCGTCTCTTCCCATTGTTGAATTCAACAGACTTTCAAGAGTGCACAATCTGAACATTGTGTGTGGGTTTTTTTTTTCATTTTTGTACTGTTAAATATGTTTGCTTGCTTGATTTTGTTGCAAGTGTGCTTTAATAAATTAACATAACTTTCTTAAAATTAAATTGCAATCCCAAAAGGGATTATTTTGATTTTTGTTCTCTAAAGTCACTTTCACTGGTGAAGGCTATAAGAATGATCTCAGCTTCTATATAATTACTCTAATTGTAGTGGAGATAACTAGTCTGCTAGTCAGCAGCGCAGGTGTCACATCTGGTTGATTAAGAGATATATATGACGCAGCTTGCGTAGGTAGTTAAGCAGATTTAGCCTGCTCTAGCTGGAAAGATAGTTCTGAAGATAGACACTCCTTCTACAAGTAGTTCTAGTCTGAATAATTTAATATTTACCCCGTCACGCAGTAAAGGATACACATATTTCTTTCTATTTTCTATCTTCTTGATTGGGCATCTTTCCAATTTTATTCAACGAGTCTTTGCACAGACTTGAAGAGACATACTATAGTAACTTGTATGGGTAACAGTATTATGTTGTCAGGTCTTTACCAATCCCTGCACTTACACTCTTTTCTCCAAAATTAACATAACTTCAGTACATGGAATCAATACCAACCTGCCAATAAGTCCATAAATTTGCAATGCTGTTCTTTTGGAGAACCAACTGTAATATACACGTCAGAGTGAATTATTTTACAAACCAGATTGGCGTAGGATTTGTTCTGAATTCTGCAATTACTGATGCACACACACTGTACGGCATGTCACCTAATCATATGTATGGAAGGTCCAACTATTGACTTCTTGACTGCTGAATTGCAACAGTTCAAAATATTAATGCTGGAGATGAGTGTGTTTTGGTAAAGGGATCCAAGTTTACTTCCAATAAAGTTCAAGGATTTCACTTCTATTTTCATCCAAGTTTGGCTAAAATAGATGAAAATGTCCATTGAGTAATATAAGATAACCACAATTGCATATCTGCATGCAATAATTGTTATATCTGTAATTCAATTGTAGTCAGGCACTATTTTACATAGATGGTAGATGACATATCTAGATCAGATAGAAAATGCAGTTTGCAAGTCTCTGATGGGTTGTTTCAGATACCGTGATGATTTAATTAAAGAGTTCTTTTTCACCGTTGTGATCAGCAATGGGGTATGTTTGGATTGCTTTCATGCCCTTTTACACTCCAAGTTGTAACTTGACATTTTCTGCTTCTATCTGAAAAGCTAGCAATAAATAGCGTCTTTTATTATGCTAGTTGCCTATAAAACACATGTCAGTGTTCACAAATTTCAAATGCATGCAGTCAGTCGTGTCTGGCGTCTGGTAACGTTAAGGGAGACGATTGATTCCGCGTTGTTGATCAAATCAACAAGTGTGTGACATGGCTTTAGCAAAACAGCCGCTGTTGATTAGCATATTTCTCCTTTGCCTTCTTGTCATATCTTGAACTTTGATGATGACAACATTAAAATAGTGTTGTGCTGCATAATTTTTATGCGGTTTGAAAATATTGAATCTTAAGGGTACCGATATACTAATCAAGCCTTTTTAGGTGTTTTGCTCATTCATGTAAAATTTTGGGTGCCTTTATAGCAGTAGAAGAGCTTTCATAGGGTTTGCACTCATGTCTGTTGTTACCTGAGTAATTCAGGAATAGAGAGTAATGTATCCTTTTACTATTTTAATAAAGGTATTTGTAACCCCGGCTGTTTCTTAACCGGCAAATAGGGACTGGCAATAGCATTGTAACAGTATCCCGGTTTCTGTGACCCCCAAACTGGCTGCACTTAAAGTACACAATTCACATATTATTCTCATTCTTAAACCAGTAAAAAAAGAACCTCTGCTAAAATAACAAACACATGTAACATAAAACATTGACAGATGCGTGTGCATGTGGTAAAACGTAGTATAGTGTGAGCATATTAACCCCTGGGCACTATCACTAATGATACAATCTGTCTGATTGGCTCATTACAAGACCTAACATGAGATAGCCCTCCAAGTGGACTAATCAAAATAGTGCTCCTATATCTCTGTTTAAACCATAGCACCATTCTTACAGTATCTCTGATTGTTCATTACATGATATTACCTTCCAGTTCACCAATCAAAACAGTGCTTAGTAGCCGATAGATGGGTAGTGCGCAGTGGGTTAATTTAAAAACAATGTCAGATATGGAGTACATAGAAACTGTTCTAGTTTGAGAATAGATAGAAAGCAATGAATTTGCATGAAACTTAAGCTGTTTAGGAATATAAATTATGCATCCAAGGCAGGAAAAACATTTGTAATGGGTGAGGCACAACTGAGCCCATTAAAATATTTTTCTTTGCTGTTGGGTACATTGCGATGGTATTGACAGTGTCACGGTGAACCCTTTTATTTTTATTTTGTAAAAGTAGCAAATTTTGCTACAAATAATCAATTCTAGCTCAAAAAGACTGACGTGTTGACATCTAAGCAGGGCGCCAACTTGTAGCCACACTGGCGTAAGTGACTCTGCTTACACTAATTCAAATGTTTATAAGTGTCGATTAAGCGTTTAAAGGCCGACTCAGAGATTTCACTTTATAATGTTTGTGTGTATTAATTACTCTAACGCCCTAATTCCTCCTGTGGAGTTAATGCCCAGCTGGCAAAATCAGCAGTTTTTGTTCATTAAATGCCAGTCACCACTAATTGGCATTGTTTCTGTTATTGCTGGCTGGACATTACCCTTAGCACAAATTTTCAGAAAGATGTTAGTGTACGACCAGCACGCATAGGCAATGTGTTTTCAAGGCGTAAAATGCCTGTGGCAGTGTTGGCAATCCATTTTGGGCAATCTCCTGAGGGTAAATGCCCATCAGGCACTCTGGGTGTTCAGGGCTTGTTTCTTTGTTCTTTCTTTTTTTGGGTGTATGCTAGCTATGGATTGTGGGGGGGAAAGAGCTTAGGTTTTTTAATTATTTTATTTTTTTTTTCATTCTGAGAGGAAAATGCCCAGCTGGCACTTATCGGCAGTGGGTCTCCGGGGGGGGGGGGGGGGGGGGTAGGGTAAATGCCCGCCGCCAATAATCAGCACTGAAGAAAATGATTGCTGATAATCCCTCTGATGGGTTGGCGTATGGAGAAATAGTCCACTACAAATAGAGATATCGCTTGAAAGTGAACTTCCAAAAACATTGACTAGATCGTTCCACAAGTCGAGACAGGAGACTTTCAATGCAATGGAGCTTAGTATTATGGGAAGATTATAGTTCTCTTGCAAGATTTAATTGAATTTGTCAAAATCACAGTGGTAATTTATTAGCTTAATTCCATCGATTTGCATGAATCAACTATTAAAGTAGTCGCCTAAAATGCTCACTACGAGGTATGTGATGAGTTGAATTTTCGTAGATAACAGACCATAAGAACTGTGTGATGATGGTCCTCCAGTTATTGGCATCTCTCACATATGGAACAATGCGGCTGATGCTCAACGGCCGGCGGATGGTTTTCACTGTCCACACCTGGGCGGAGCTCCCAACTTGTGGGATCTTCCATGGGGGAGGGGGTCGCCTTGGGAAGGGTCGCACAGGTGTCAGACGTTCGTTGACAGCAAATCGACGGTGGGAGTGGGCATCTCCGGCTGCCAGTGGGCTGCCTATCCATTGCAAAAACTGTGGATTGCATTATTATGGGTTGCCCTCCTTTCGTCCGGCTGTGGATGTTGGACTTCTAGGGGGCCCCAGCCGGAGGACTGGCTTACTGGCTTGACCACATGTTTAGCTGCTCCCTCATAATACGCAAGAGGAAAGAAGACAAAAACAAAGTGTGATTTCTCTTTATGAAGGAACATCAATTTGAACTTAGCTTTTCACACAGAGATTAGTATGTGGACTAATATTATGTAAAAAAAAAACATGATTGTTAAAAATGAGGGGACGCCACCCGTCGGGAATCTGAGTCGGTCTTTATGGCTTATTTGCACCACTCACTGTGATCATGACACAATATGGTTACCCAGTAATAGCCAAAATAACATGCTTCCAATGATTTATGTTGAACCAATCACGACATCCTTTTCAGTGATTGAATGGTCAATGGTGGACAACAGAATGATAAGTCGGATCTAACTTGCAAATTTCTGTGCACTTAGGGTTAGGTCTAGTTCATTAACAAAAACTTACAGACCCATGGGAGTATCTTGAAAGGAATGAGCGCAGGGGTGGTGCCAGGGGTTGGGCAAGGGGGGGGGGGGCGGTCAGGTTCTCGATTTTGTTAGGTGGTGATACCTGGGTTTGTCATTAGGTGGGGAAATGTACAAAAAAGTCAACATTGCACATAATAAGGTCAATAATTTGCTTATTTGTTAGAGGAAGCATTGCAAACAAAAGAAATACAGGTCACACACATGGACCACTACTATGCACTACTCACTTCCCCTGGAGAGTGACAGCAGTTTGAATTTTCTGCAAAGAATGGAAAAATTGACAAGGCAAACTATTTGTCTGTGATGAGATGGTGTTTTGTGGTGTATGTGTGATTTTTGTCTTACCAGTCTCTTTAAAATTAAAGGTGGACTCCTTATCATGACCCCTTAGATGTGAAAAGGATCAAAGCAGTTTGAAAAAGTGCAAGATATCTTTTAGCTTCTGATCCCCAAAAAGATCCCCATATCACCAAAACTTGTTCTTAGAATGCCAGTTCTTGGGGGGGGGGGTGCTTATTAGCCCCGTAGAAACATGAGAAAGGGCGTTTAAGGTTTGTGAGCGTGGGGCTCAAAATTGAGAACCGTACCCTTGGGATTTAGCACAAAAAACTTGCATTTTAATTGTTTTTAGTTTCATGTGTAAGGTACAACGGAACCACAAATAATGATAAAAAAAATCAACGCTCAAACATATTGGTGGAGCTATGTATCGTAAATATAGTTTCCATAATGTCTATCCTGATCTTTCCCTTCAGTTGTACTAGTTGTCCTTTGTACTCAGTCGCCGCTTTCTGTACATGGCCGTAAAATATCAAACGGAGTTGTTATTAGGCTAAAAAATACACCCTTGTGTTCCCGGAGGGGTCCCCCCAAAAGTCAAAACTAAAATTTTGTTTATTTTTATTAATTTTACAATTTCTCTTCCAATTTCCCATCAAATATATGCTTTAACATGTACAAGAGCTGGAGGACGTCGTGACGTTGCAAATGGGGATTGGCAGCAAACCATATATTGATTTGTGGTACATCAATTTGATTTAAGGTTAGAAATTATTTTGATATTCATTTCGCTCTTGGGCATTTCTATGAAAGTAAATTGGACTGATTTTACAAAAACGATGTGTGTGTGTGGGACTGATGCAAAACAAACTTGGTTCCCTTAGCTAGCCATGTTTAGCCAAAATATTCATTCTGTGTTGTTTCTGTGAGGGTAGTTTTTAGCTATTGTGTGTGTGTGTATGCTTGCATGTGAGGGTGTTAGAAGCTAGATTTAGACATAGAATTTACATTCCACACAATGTACACATGTCAATTTCTACCAAGATTTCAAATTCTTATTTTGAGGTTTCAGATTTCTGAAGCATATTATCATATCTTTGCAAATTGCAAAATGCGGTTGTTTTGTTTGCCCAAATATTTGATTCTAGTATGAATCTTAAAATAACAGGCTGTGTGCAATATCAAGTTGAGTCATGCTTCTAGATATTAGAATGACCATTGCCAAATAAGTCTTCTATTCCTACACCACAAGGAGAACATTATATGTAAGAATGATGATTTATGTCCAAGAATAATGACAGGACTACCAAATCAATGAATAATAAATCATGGAAATTGTGGAACACAGGGTGTGTCTCAAAAAAGTTATCATTTTTTGAAAAAAAGTTGGTCCCCTCTTAAAGCAGCACGGCACATTTCACAAAAATATGAAATTTCTTCAATTTGCTTGCAAATGCTAGTCTAGGCCATCGGAACAATCAAGATATATTGTAACATGAAAATAATGTATACCCCAAAAAACAGATAAGAATTAATATTAATAGAGGACAACGACATCCAGGTAATTTGTAGGTGACTCTTAGTTTGCTTGTAACTCAGCAAAATGTGTCTATTACATGAATATTATAGACTCGTACGTATTGGTATTAAAACCACAAACAAAGGTCAAAGACCGGTCAAGCAGGGGTGCAGCATGAGAATCAATCGTGTTTTTCTTGGGTGAAACGCCATTTTCTGTCGTCTGCTGAAAAATGCCGCCAGAGTCAGTTTATATGAAATCATTTTGTTACCCCATAAGTGCGCGGGTGATTTGGTCTTATCTTAAATCATTTCAGATGGGGCTAAGTGATAAAAGCCTACAACCAGATAAGATTAATTTGAAAAATCGTAAGGTGCAACGAGAGGTTTCACACCTCAGGTGACCCTAAAAAAGCGTTCCATCAATAATGTCCCCATCTAAAGGATAAGCTGAGAAATGTTTCTTGGTACAAAAAGCGAATTTCTAATTTGTAGAGGGAGCAAATACCAAGAATTAGGCTAGTTTTATATTTGAAATATACGCGAATCAAAATCCAATGTTTTTCTCTCTGTTAAGACATTCTGTAGCAAGTACAAGGTAGAAATCTATTGCGTGTCAAATCTATGAAATTACTTTATGAGAACAAGATTTGGGCGTCTCAAATTCTTGTTGCACCTAGGGCACACTATTTTTCAATTTTACCAGTGATTCTTTAAGCCAGAAGGAAGATTTTGCTAAGGCAGATTTTTGTTGTGCCATCATCATTAGTTGCTGTCAAGGCAATATCAGTGAAATGGTATCTTAATCTCCACTGAATATATGTAAATAAAATTCTCTTAACCTCCCAGATCTTTACAATTTCATGTCCTGTAACTCTTGTAAATAAGGACTGAAGAACTTCAGACTTGGTCAAAGAATTACAGACCTAAAAACATTGAGTGTACAAGATTGACCTGCAATGAAGTCTTTGTAACCTTGACCTTGTTAGGTATATGTGGGCCCGCAAGTTTTAAAGGGAGAGACCCAATTCAGTGTATAAAGGTTACATCCGATAGAATGGCTCTCGCCCCAAAACCCATCCGTAAATTTTCGCACTGATTATTTCAATCCATTTGGTCTGAGAGCTAAAATGTGATTTTGTACGCCCAGGGAGTACTGCGTAAACTTTAATATTGGTTCGACCAATGGGGACATATGGTGTGCAAAAGCTTTTTTGAGGGTACTATCTATGCTCCACTCCGTCATGATGGTCAAAGGTCACTCTGGGGTTATAACCTTTTCAGGCAGGGTCACACTCAGGGTCATAACACTTCAGTGAGGACTGCGGACAGTAAGATCAAAGTCACTAAAAATTATAATGCCTTATTCCTGCAACCTTTAGGCCCAAGTTATGCCCTCCGCAAGCGCGTCAAGTTCACGGGTTTAATGTTACGAGTCACATGTACTTAAAGTGAAACTACAAAAGCATATTTATTTTTTTAAGACTTCTAAATTAAAAAAGACCTGTATGTGTATTGAATATATTTCTTGGTTTGGTTAAATTTTACCATACCTGCGGCAAGTATTGCGCAGTGCTTTCGGCAAAGCTTTCAGAAGTAAAAAATTTCATCAATACTCCTCATCAATATTCCATCAGGCTAGCAAGGTTTTTTAAAGAATAGGAGAAGTCTGAGACTGATGACTTCCCCAAAATTCAATCTCAAATGAGTACCATTACATGTAATAAAACAACATATATGAAGTTGACGGGAAAGTCATGAGCATTTTGTTGGAAAGCCGCCTCCCCCCTTTCAAAACTGAGATTTTACTGTTTGAATTTTCTGTGTGGGCATTAGCATACACTGAGTAATATGCCGAGACTGAATCTTGCCTGAAAGAATGATTTGCATTTTGGCTTAATATGTGTGTGACTGTTTTATTCAAAATTTGAGGCTTCTAATCAAAATGCAAGGCTCTTGAAATGCAAATCCTGTATTGGACATTCGACAGTCCTATTTAGGATGTATTTTTTATGGTGTTCGTGATGGAGGATGGTTCGAGGGGAATGCTCTAAAAAAGTTGGCGAAAGAGGAGGGGGATATGAAATTTCATCAAGGAGAGGGGGGAATATGAATTTTAAAAAACAGGAGAAAATTTCATAATTTTTCAGTGGGAATGCAAAATTGTGGAACAGAAGAAAAAAAAGAAGGCGGCAAGGCAAAATTGTTTCCCAAGAAAAGTAGAATCCTCCATTCTTCCATGGAAAAATAGTTATGTGCCTGTAACCTCTCACGTTTCACAACACTAATTTGAAATTCCTGTCCGTAATAGTTTCTAATAGACTATATTTGCTAGGGTGTTAGAATGAAAAAATCTAAAAAATCGTTGGAGTTTGTGTGACCCTAATGAACACAGCGACGTTAAATTCATAGGTTAATTAGAAGTAAACAGTAAACAGAACACAGAGGAATTAAGTGCAGATATTTTTTTAATAAAAAAATTACTTGCCATATATTTGACATTTAAATAAAAATCATAGATTCTATTGCTAAAAAATGTTGAAAAATACAAAATCCACTGTTTTACAGGGCCAAAATGTTATTCTGTTAAAAACCTGATCGTAATCCCTCATTCTAAAGTACATATGGGTAGTATCAAGGATATCAGGGCTCAATATATAACCATTAGTAAATTTTGTAACTGTTGGGCAAAATCTTGGTCAAAACAGCTTTCAAGCAAGGCCCGATTTTTGAAATTTTATACTAAGTGCACATACTTAATGACTTCTGGCATGTACATGTTACGTGCCGATCCAAAAATTTTACGTGCCCGGGGCACTAATAAGGATAAATATATTATGCATGTTAGGTGTGACTTTGGGTTTAAATTAATTGTATACAAAGTAGCTTTATTTGAATCATGCTGTATGATTTTCATCAAATAGAGGCAATGGAGATTAAACGCATTAACTGTGGGTATGTTACATTGCATTGTCCGTTTTAAAGTCCACAGTAGAAACTGAGCTGACCATATATATTTTTCATTTTATGATGTCTTCACGGCAATTAGCTGAACAAGATGAGTAACAGGGTTCTAGGTTTGTATACCAATGATATGGTCACTGCCGACAACAATGTTAAACAGAGGAGCACAGCATAAAGTAACATGGTCTGATCTAGTGTGGATTTTGATATATTCAGAAAGGGTAGTTGCCCAGACAGTACACATGGGAGGTCAGGTTTTCTGTTTCTGAGAGTCTGGTTTTGACAATATTCTGAGTTGTTACCCAGGCATCAGGCTTTGCAATGGGTGTGATGAAAGTGGTAGCTACAATCCCACCCAAAAAGTGTTTGAACACTTTCATATCATTGTATAAACTGATTGCCTCTCCTCCCGTTTGAATGTTATGTAATTTTTGTTCATGCGATCTTAAGACCACCCAAGTGATTGGTGGCTGGGGAGGGGTCAAGTGTTAGGGTTGGTTTCAAGTTTGACATTAAAAGTTAGTACTTTTCAGTGCGATTTCTCTAGCGTCCATTAGGCCTTTCATTTACATTAAAATTACTACAGGTTTGCCAACTCATTTTGACGGATTGTAGTCGCCCTGGCATGGGTCATGGGTAGGTATGCTCAGCCAGCGAATGATTTCATTTCACAATGCGACTATGCAAGCATCTGCAAAATTATGTCATGATAAGTGCAGTCAGACAGGTTATAGGGGTTATAAAAGCTGTACAAATAAAACAACATGTAAGCATGAACCATAAAGTGTCAAATTCAATATAAGATATCTTAAATTGTAACCCTAACACCACCCGACACCAAGGGAAACTTATTGAACTGAGGCTAGAAAATGTACTAAGTCCAAAAAAAAGATGCGATGACATTATCATACGCACCAACATCATGGGCAAGACAATTGCTGGCAGGGCCAGCGACCCTCGTGGCTTGCCATGCATGGTCATATGGAATGGTGGCCGGAGGCCCCGGGATCGAATCCCGCACGGATGTCCAAGGTTCTTCGTTTACCCCTTCTCTTCCTCTCTGAAGATGGTTTTTAAGACATCTACTGAGAATCCTTATTCAGTGGGCATGGATTAGTATGCAAACACGCAATTATCAGTGGTTGTTGCTATCTATATGAACGATCTTAGATAGTGCATTGTCGCACACAAGTTTTTTATGCGACATGTATAAGGTTATGCAGGGCACCCCCAGCTAGTACGGAGTTGGTTCATTTTTGACATGGGGGATGTATGATTGTTTTAAGTTATTTTCAAAATAGAAGGATATTTGTTTGCTATCTAAATCATGTATATTGGATATTTTAATCTTAGTGCACCGGCATTCACTACTCAAAAATGGATGCCAAGTCAATTTGACACAAATTAGACAAAAAATCAAATCCTACTTGTATTCTCTAATTTTTGGAACTTGGCCATTTAGTTTGGCCAAGCGCAAGCATCAAGTCAATTCGTAATGAATGTCTGGATTATTCGCGTTCACTTTAATTGGCTTGTTTTCATTTTGAGGACAAGGATCATCATTTTGTTAACTATTTGCTTAACAGTAACCTACTGACACAAAAACAAACAAAAAACCTGAGAATATTGATCAGCCTACATTTCCAGTCAAATACGGAAAGTGATATGAGAGAATACACTGTTAAAGCAGAATATATTTTCACGAGGTTATTTTTTCATTTTTTTTCCCCATTTTTGTTTTACTGACCACTTTTTTACTCGCTTTGTCTGTACCTTTGCCAGAGGTTCATCCAACTAACATGCTATTCAATGGATGCAAAATAGTTTTAAGTGTTTACGTGTTTTAAAATTTGCTCTGTGCTGAAAAAGAGTAAAAAAATTTACCTGTAAAATTAAACACAACATGAAGTCCACGGCATTTGGTATTCTCTTGTCCTTTTTGTAACACTTTTGTTTTTGGAAAACGCCCATCGATTTGGCTCAATTCCATTCAGTGCTTTCTGATTGCAGAAGTAAACTATGGGAAAATATACAGTGGTATACATGGACATTATTGTGGTTAGTAGAACAATTAGAGGCTATCGTATCCAAAACAATTACTCAGCTTTGTATTTTTGTAAGCCTTTGATCACAATAAGAAATGCAATATGCAATTGCAACAACACCTAAATTACTGTTGCCTTGCCTTAGCTGTTCAGCACCTTGAATTCATAGCAAAATGAGGGGAAATTGTATTTTAATGCTATAAAATATGCAGATTGAGTTGATAGTATGCCTCTAGTAATAGGCCCCATGTCACTGGGAAAAATGCAGAAGATAGATAGGTAAAAATTAGCAGCACACGCAAAAATACCCTAAAAACTTGCACAAAAGTTGCGAGATCGGTATTTGGCAATTTGGGCGATTTTTTGCAGGATTTTTAATGGAGTTAGTTTGCCTACTTTACGCTATTTCCCAGTGACCAAGGTTTAAACCCAGGATTAGTCCACCATGAGTGGACCTTTTTTCTTTCAACCTCTAAGAAATTTAAACTTGAGCTGAAAAATCCTCATGGATGGCTGTCCCCGAGGAATTTTTTCACTGTATGGCACACCTTCAGAGTATGTGAAAGGGAAAAGAATTCCATCAGTCGCCAAAGACTAACAGGTTTAAACCTTGGGTCTTAGTTAGATCACTTTGAAATACCAGCCATTGGGGTCTACAGCCAGTTAACATCCTATGTCACTCTTTTATTTGGTGCCGTGTGAGTCATTTATGGAACTAAATATTGACTGGTTTTAACGTCAAGTCAATTATTTCCATACCAGCCCTATCAAGTTTTATAAACAAAGATGGTCTAATTTGTTTATTGACAAAGAGGACGATACTAGGAAGTGTTTTGGCTCAAAAGAACAACGTCTATTTACTATATAATACTAATAATGAAAAACTTATTGTGCGCCGGATTATCCATCAAAAAGTTGCTCATGCCGCAGCGACACATCAATGCAAACAAAATAAGCAGCAGATTAAGAACAAACATAATTAACAAATAATAAACCAAATGCAAAAGAAATATAGGTTTGTCAGATCACCAGCACTGGAATGAAAAGAAGAACACTAATAAAGGGGAACAATGCAGGTTAGAATGACAACAAAGCCATAATTTTTACAATGAATTCAAGTACACACAGTAACAAAGTAATCAAATCAAAATGTTAGAGTCAGAACTCCTGATGAATGTCGTAAGCGTGGATATTTAAAAAGAATTCAGCGAGGAAGGAGGAGCTGAGTAATAAAGCCGAAGTCGATTCCAAAGAATGGAGAAGCAAAGACAAAAGGAACGGTAGCCCATGATCTCAACATCGTGGTACAGAGAGTACAGGAACCGTTTGTTAGATCGTAACTCACGGGTTGGTTTTATATAGGCCAGAAGATCTGGAGATTGTAAGAAGGAGCGAAATCATGGTTGCGCGATTAAACATAAACAAGTTGTTAAAGACAATCCTGTGGTAAATAGGTAACCAGTGCAGTTCCTTTAGAACAGGTGAAAATTGCCTCCCTTGGTTTGTGCGGGGGTAACAAAACGAGCAGCTATATTTTGTAAAGCGAGAGGAGAGAGTCGTTTGATCTGAGTAGCTGGACGTCCAAAAAGAAGAAGAATTTCCCATGTCCCAGACCGCGAAGAGTAGTAACCAATGCATGCACTAGTTGTCCGTTGGCAGTATTATTGAGAGATTTCGGATAAGTCAATGTTTCTTAGATGAAAAGAAGCCGACTGGTTATTTAGAAATTGGTCCTTAAAGTCAGTGTCTGCATCAAAGATAGTGCCAAGGTTGCGAACACTGTCTGATAGACGAATCTGTGCGCTCTCCTATTTGAAGATGAGGAATGTCAAGTTTTGCACGTGATGTTTAGAGCAAGAATGATGAATTCTGTCTTGTCCTCATTTAACTGAGAAAGTTAGTAGACATCAGCAGCGAATTTCAGAAATACCATAAGTCCAGTTTTTGCAGAGCATATGCAGCTTCAACTTGAGTGGGATTAAAGAAATAATTAATTCTGTGAGTTTTATCAGCTTAAAGTGGTATTATTGGAGGTTAGTATTTATCTGATGATTTCACCAAGAATGCTGGTATATATTGAAAAAAAAGACAGAATTAACAATGGACGAGCGTGTTCTTATTAGAAAGATTTACCAAGTTGGGGTGTGGTGACATAACATTAAAAAGTGAGTTCGTAATGACATAGGATATTATAATGCCGGTTTTGCCTCAAAAATTAAACTAAACATTTTCAGTTACAAAGTGAAACATTTAGCATTGTTGTTGGAAATGCTATGTATTTTTGTTTTGATTTTTTTGCGGAAATTCCCTCTCAAACCTACTTAAACCGTAACTAACTCAACCCAACAAACAAAAAATACTAGTCGTGATGACAGCCATGGTAAAGGAAATACGGCAGTGATAGCAATTTAAAAAAAATAGGGTTAGTGAGTGAGTGATATTGCGTGTGAAGATAATTTTTTACAGGACTGCTTATTAACGTCATGATGGATTGCGTTGTTATGACTTACTCAGGACCAGCTTCACATGTAGATGATTATTTTACCAATTGATCTACTTTCTGCTTAATGGAGCCATCATTCTAATTAAGTGCCCATGCATGAACCCTAAACCCGTGAGGTCTACCCACCTCTTCGTTAACAGTATCTCTGTTGGCTCATTACATGAATATAGCATGATAAGAAGCTATGAGTAACCAATCCAAAAGAGACCTTTAATTGTTCAAACCTTGAGCTTTTCTTACCATGTCTCGATTGGCTAATATATCATATAATCCTATGTAGACCAATTGAAATCGGATGGAAGACCACACGGGGGTTAAGTTTAATAATTTTAATGGCGGGTTTTTAATTGGTACTTGTTTCTCCAAGATTAGAGTCAAGTCTTCCCCTCTAGTAGGCCAAAGTTATAATAGGTGATACCAACACGACAATTGCTTAATACCCAATGTATGCAGGGTGACGCTTTCCTTCCATGGAAAGTATTCATTCATTGTTAGTCCCTCCACGTTTTAGTTATTTCAGCCAATTTTGGTCATTTTAGTCAATTTGCACCACATTATACCATGAACATCCTGTTATGTAGGTCATCAGTGTTTGTCAATCCACCTAATTCCCTATGAAGTGATTGAATAAAAGGTGCGCTTTACTGTCAGTGGATAATTTAGGGAGATGTAAGTTTTGATTATTTATAAAGTTTTATCGGAATAAACTTTGCCCCCAATAACCACTGTAAAGTTTAACAACAATTTCAATCAGTTTTTGTTATGTCCCGCGAACGAGTTCGAACGGGACTATAAAATGGCAGCGTTTCGTCTTCGTTGTCCGTACGTTCGTCGTCGTGCTATAAAAGTTAAAACCCCTGTGTATACGATATTATCTAGCGTTCCGTAAGGAACAATGATGTAACTTGGTGGAAAGAAGCGGGTTGATGAGTTCGACCTGATTCGAGTTGGGCCGTAAAATCTGCTACTTATTAAGTATATCATTGCATAATTTATGAAATTTTCCTGCAAGGCCTGTGACTGTGTACAAGTTTTCTGGCGTTCAATAAGGCGTTTATAATGTGTACTTGGTGAAGAAGCGGCTGAAGAAGTCTCGCACCTGATTAGCTTTTGGCCGGTTTTTGGGAAATTGAGATGCAAATGAGCTAATTAAAGATGCAAAATCAGCGTAATTGCTATCTTTGTGACACTGTCCATTGGATACTCAAAATTCCTGTGCTGCTTGAAACCCTATCATGGGCCCCAACATCCTCTTTGCAATTTGAAAGTATGTGTGATATATGCAGCCAGCGGGCTTAGGTATGCAAATGAGCTATTAAATATGCGCAATTCGTGTATCTCTGAAACGGTACGTCGGCTATGCAAAATTCCTTAGTACCATGAGACTTCTATGCCTCGGGGTGTTGGGAGGGGGTAGGTATTGCGGGGGGTGTTGGGGAGGGGGTTGCGGTATTGCGGGGCGTTGAATTGATGTTAGGGAGGGGGTGGGATTGTTGGGGAGGGGTGAGGGGTTGGGGAGGAGGGAGGGTTGGTAGGGGAGGGGGGGTAGGGTGAGGTGCGGGGTGTTGGGAGGGGGAAGTGGGTGTTTGTTGCGGGTGTGGGGAAGGGGGGGGAGGTGTTACAGGTATAGGGTGGGGGTGGGGTGTTGCGGGGAGTTGGGGTGTTGGGGGGTTAAGGAGGGGTGGGGTGGGTATTGCCGAGTGTTGGGGAGTTGGTGGGGGGGTGTGTTGGGGTGGGGTGTTGCGCTGTGTGCGGGTGTGGTGTTGCGGGGGTGTGGGGAGGGGGGTGAGTTTTGTAGGGGGTGGGGATGGGGTGGGTGTTGGGGATGAGGGGTGTGTTGGATGGGTTGGGGGGTTGTTCGTTGCATTTATCGCATGTAGCGATAGCGACACTCGGCGGGGACAGATTTACGCATCGCTTAATTACGAGTTCGCCTTGTTATCTTACAAATGTTCGCAATGATTTAAGTGGCCGTATGTATGAATTTGTTCAAAACACTGAAAATGCCAAATCAGTACATTAGTTGAGGGAAAATAATGTGAGATTTTGTGGGGTTAATGTCCATGAGCACTCCTTAGCCCATTGGTCACCCATGGGATATGGTATAATGGAATGAAGTTGATTTTTGAGCCAATCAGCAATTGGTAAGAATGGTGGTATAGGGCTGACGAGGCTAAAGCTTAAATGTTGGAAGCTGCATTTCAACTGGTTATGAAATGATTGTGGTGTAATGAACCAATAAGAAATCATGTATAAAGGCAGTTGTGCAGGGGTTAATGGGGGGGTGAGGGGTGAGGCAAGTTATAAACTGGGTGAAAACATCAAATTGGATCATTTAAGAAGCAAAGTCCAATTGCTGCAGATCTCGGATCAAAATGCCCCTTGGGAACCTTAATAATGACAATGAGAGTCAAGGTTCACATACACAAGGTCAAAGGTTATATGCAATTATGTGGGCTAAAATCATCAAATTGGCCAAATTTCAGAAGTCCAATGCAACAAACTTAGGCCGTACTTACCAACATGGGAACCATCATGATAATAAGGTTCAGGGTCACTTGCAAAGGTCCCTGAGGTCAAGTTATAAAATAGGAGGAAAGGAAAAGGTCGATCGGGAGAAAGCAGACAACACGTGTGTTTAAGAGAAATAATTATTTTTTGCACAATTTTCTGTTGATAGAGAATTTTGGATATAAACGGGTGATATCCATCCTACTACGTATATAGGGTTTTTTATAATGCCTTCGTAGTGAAGGGTTTGCCCTGGTTCTTAAGGGCAGTGTGCAGTATTACCATTTCAAATACTTTCTATCACTTTTTCAAGGAGTTTTACTGCAGCATAGATTGAAAAAAAGTCGTTGTTGAGTGTTTCTATTAGATTTATGTTTTTCACTTTTAATTTCCATTAGCATCTTGTTGGACTGCTTGGAATAGTGTATACTACTAACTAGAAATTGCCAATTGTGTATCCAGTAACTACTGCTTGAGGTGTGAATAGTTAAGGCACTGTAAATTGCAGACTACAATGGAATTAGTTCTTTTTGATAGGCTTCAATGCGATTTGTTTCTGTTATTAATTACATCTCGAAGGTTGAGTATGTTGAGTTAACCTGAAATCCGGTTTGATGCATGCAGCTCCATTGCAAAAAACTAGATGACTTCCTGTATTTCCTTTATATTAAAGGGACATAACACCCCTAATTTTTAAAAAAAAAATAACTCCCTAGTCCCCCACACCCACCCCAATCTGCCAGTTGATTCTGTTTGATTGAATTACTCCGGTCAGAGGTATAGGCATTAAAGAAAGTAGACAAAGGCTACAAAAACATAAAAGCTGGTATTCAGGGGGTTTAACTTTAGAACCAGGTTTAAACCAATTAGTCCTCAGGAATGGACCTGTTGCTAGAGAAGGTGAACTTTAATTGTGAGGAAAATCACTCTTGAGGGTTGTTTGGCCCTCCAGGAGAAAATTTTATCACCTTTAAATCACAAATTCAGAGTATGTTGAAAGAACAAATGTCTATCTCAAGGACTAACCCTGATTTAAACTCTGCGTATCAAAGTGAGAGACTGCACTTGAGAAACCAGCCTATATGTTTTGAAATTGAATGCCAGAATAATAATTTCAAATGTTTTTGAAATGGAAATAACACACATTCTTTAGCTATAACAAATCACGAAAGTGAAACACTGAATCTACATACATTTTCATATATTCACCAAACCTTTAAAACAACATAAAAAAAATAAAAAAAATACAGAAATTATGTAATAGAAACAGAATTAAGAAATGTTTAAAAAATGGTTTTACAAACGTAATCGAAAAAAAACAAACACAAGTTACTAGCTTTTTGGCTCCTTCAATTCACAATAGGCGTTAAAGGTGCATTTCGTGATTCCGTTACCTGATGTTTTATCATTTGTTCACTAGATTCTCGAGAAAAGCTTATCACAACTTTTTAGCGGATCCCGACTCTTGGGGTTTGATGTTATGAGAAAATGCTCGTTTCGCAAGGATCCCCTAGGTTACTGTGCTATTAATTGCTGGCCGTTTACGGACAGAAAAACAAAATTGTAAATTTCCTACACACACGAGCGAAGTTGCATGTAAGATTTGGCACAAATGGACCGGTCAGATGATAGGAAACGCTCACCTTTTTAGCCTATAATATATAGGCTATTGTCATACACGTAGCAAATTAGAGAAGAAACCCATATTATATCATAAACTAGCTTAATGTCTTTTCCATTCTTTGAACTCGCAGGTGCAAGTAAGGACATTTATCTGAAAAGTAATGTTGTGGGATTTTGAAAATTCTGAGCCAATGTGGCTTTTGGGGGCATTTTCGTTCGGCCCTTTTTTTTTTGCATGATGTGTTGGTAGGCCAAGATTAGGTTGAAAATTGTCGGTTGTCCTACAATGTAGCTGCATGCTGTGTGAAGTTGAAAGCATGAATTATCAAGCTGGCCTCGAGAGGCATTGCCAATTTGAGCCTAGTCTGATAACCACTTGGCAGTAAAATTTCATATCTAGCGGATGACCACTATACAGTTATGTTATCAACTTCAATTATTAGCACTCCTCCCATATGTCCTTGAGTGGAATTCAGTGGCTAGCTCTATAGTAATATACATTTGGTTTTCACTAGACATTACTTGGTTCATTTCAACTTTTATGCTTTCAACTATATAAGCAGTGGTTTGGTATATGTGCAAGCCATTTTCATCTTCGTAGGACTCTCGTTGGGGAGTATTAGCTGAACAATACTTTTGTCAGAATACCTTTCATCAACAAACATCACAGAAACATATTTTGTTGTTGAAAATATAACAAATATTGAATACTTGATTAAAAACCGATGATCAGGCCCTTAGACTTTTTTAAAATTGTTTCTTTTTTAAGTGGCAAATTAAAGTATAGTGTAAACAGACAAATGACTAATATAATCGATAGTCCATTGGTTTTCACACTATGTTAAAGTGCTGGTTTCCAATTTTTGTTTCTATGTTTCTCTACGTGAATGAGAGCCTGACACGTACACACTGACCATCAAGTACCGTGGGAACAACCTTGCGGTTGGGTGTGATGCTAGCTGCGATAATGCATAGTGCCACGCCCTATTCACTACGTGATAATATTGATGGTTAACCACTAACACGGCAGTTTTTTATAGTATCGTGAGAAAGAAATGGATTACAAGCTGAAAATGTGGTTAACCACTAAAACGTGTTTTTTTTTGTTTATATCTTGCGAATGAAATGATTTGAGGCTCAAATTCGTATGAATGAGAAAAATACGCCTTTCATCTGATTATCAAAAGTTATACTACTTCCGGGTTAAATAGGGGGGTCCCAAAGGCAATTAGAACAAGCACCATTATGTCTACCCTAATTTCTATACCATTCATTTTACACTTGATCTTGGAAAAAATTGATTGTGAATGTTTTAGTTTAGGTTTAAACCCAAATTTTCCCTGGAATGTTCCTCTTTGATGAAGGTTTAATGATTAAAAGATAACAAGTTAACAGATTTGAACGACGAAGAAATTTTAATCAACATCTAAAAGTTACGTTGTGGAATCAATACTTTAGGAGGAAATGTATTCTATGAGAGCTTGTTAGAACCATCAACAAAAGTATGTGCAGGTTTATTATTGTACTGGTCTGGTAGCATGCATTGTTCGAAAAATCAAGTAGGATATATTATAACTGCACATGCTTACCTCAAATAAGCTACTTACATGAAATATTCTGTCTCAAACAAGTCAAATGTAGATATGGTAGGCCTACTGATTCATACCAGTACATAAATTTAACTACATTGAAGTTTGTTTTTTTATTGTGAAGAACCTGTTATTGATATAAAAAGTTAAACAAATTTTAAAAGTTTTCTTAACGATGTTATTTAAAGTCATTTCACTAAAATATAAAGTTGCCATTAGACACTTACGGATATTTCCAATATACGGCTATTATTTATAGTCAGTTTCATTTGTTTGCTATTTATGTAGGAAGTTCTTCAATAATCAAAATAGGATTTCCATTGCACTTCATCCCACTTCTCACATTTACCAAAGTTTACTGAACTAAATATATGATTTGCTTGCAACCCAGGGCAAACTTTATAATGCATAGACACATGTCCTGAATGGCCAGCTCTTCTGGTTTTTAAATCATTAGCAGTGTCGTATGAAGTGCAACTTAATGAGGCAATTAAAGCAAAATGTGTTTGGCTCCCTTTACCTTGCACTGTGTTTAACTTGGAAACAGCCAAAATTCTATCCCTTCCAATCAGTAATAAGTGCACAAAAACAAGCTATCTCAGAGGGTTGTATGAGTTTCATCCACAAGCACCAGTTTTGAGACATTTCACCTCAATAATGTCATGTGATTGCCAGCATGGGAGTCCAAAAAATCACATTCTTAGAGGGGGCCTGTCATGCAAGTATTGGTGGCGGCTTTCATTTACTGTTGTTATTTTAATAAAGTGTTAACCCTTTCCAGTTTCACTAATCTTTTCAACTATATTTTTATTTCCGTTTGAATAAGTAAAAATAGGAAACAATATTATTTTTACTAAGACTCCTCTTCTTCAAAACTTTGTTGCATTGTTAATTATGATGTTTTTGTTAATTGTTATTTACCATCCACAGTGCCTTTGTTGGACTACATTTTACAACAGTATCGTTATTCTCCAAATTCTGCCGAGGATGACAGATTCCCTTTTAACGAATAATAAAACCATGACTTTTTACACCATGCATTCCTGTCACAAAAGTACTAGCATTGATGATTTCTGCTTGTATTGGGAATGAGAAATAATTTGGTTGTTGATTATTCATGATGAGTGCTCATTCACAGATCGTATAAGAGCTAGCCCTTGACCAAAAATTGTTTTTTGAAAGTGAAACTACGCAAAGTGAAGCCTGAGATTATGAACCAAAAAAGACGATTGCGGACGTTTAGAGTACTCTCAATTGAATGTGTGAGTAAAAAAGATTTCAAAGATTGACAAACTCCACAATGCCGGCACACCGGAGCAAAATCCCATAAATAGTTGTCCCGTCGATTAAAATCGGCATGACTTTAATATTACAGCCACATATTTGCTGTTCCTTGGAAGTTGAAGCGGCATATAAACGGTTTCATCTAAACGTTATTGCCATAAAATTTGGCCTGTTTTGTGGTTTTGGGTATGTAAGTTAAAACATTGTTAAGTCCGAAGTTTACATAGGCCTACTTCATGATTGGCTATTGATAAGCCTACATGACTTGAAGTCCCTTATTCAAGTGTGAAAATGAATTTAAACTTCAAAAAAGAAAGAAAGAACGAAATAAAGCTCAGATTAGTGTGGCATATTTTGTGGGGTTCATATTTATTAGTTAAATTAAGGATGAAAGAGGTAAACCATTCATCTGCAATGATTTAAAAGGCGCATTTGTTAAAAAAAGATACAGATAAAAACAAAATTTTGGCTTTCTTAAGTTAATCTCAGGGGTGAATAATACGTTATATAATGTAGATGCCAAAAAAGCTGTGTTGTCTTTTAATGACAAATAGAATTTCTAATCTAATGCCGGTGCCTTCCAATGCCGGTGCCACGTCTCACAATTAACTCACATTTTCAGTACAAAGGAAAATTTATATTGTTTTTTGAAAATACTGTCATTGTTTGCATTTTTTTGGGAATTCCCTCTCAACACCATACTTAAACATGTAACTAACTCAAACCCACCAACCAAAATACCTAGTCCTGTGATGACAGCCATGGTAAAGGAAATACGGCAGTGATAGCAATTTACAAAAAAATAGTTATGTGAGTGATATGGGTGTGAAGATAATTTTTTTTGACAGTCACTGTTATTAACGTCCTTGATGGTTGCTTTGTGATCCTTTACTTCAGGCCAGCTTCACATTAGATGATTGTTTTACCAATTGATCTACTTTCTGCTTAAATGACTGCATCATCCTAATAAGTGTCCATCTATCTAACCCTAACCCCATGAGGTCTACCACCTTTCTTACAGTATCTTGGTGATTGTCTCATTACATGATGAGCTGAGTCAATTCTTCAAACATATGCTGCTCTTAAGGTGCTTATCACACCCAAACCTTTTGATGTTTGAATTAAATTTGGGATATTTTTGGTCGCTTCAGCACATACCAGTCCCTTGATCTTGTGTGTGTCTGTGTGGCTGTGTTTTTAAAGGTTAGAGTTTTGGAGAAAATTTTCTCATTCGGAAGTAAACGACCAAGTTGCTACAGAAATTGGGTCATAGATGCCCCATGTGACCTTCATATGATAATGAGGTCAGTTTCATCACATAACCCAAGATCAAAAGGTCACATGCGGTCTTTATAAATGGGCTGAAAACAAGCAATTGGCCTCATATAAGAAGTAAAAGTCAATTGCTTGCAGATCTTGAATCATAAATGCCCCTTGAGACCTTCATATATGACAATGAGGTCAAGGGTCACATACCAGGTCAAAGGTTTTATATATCTGCAATTATGTGGGCCGAAACCATCAAATTGGCATAATTTCAAGAAATCCAATTTTGCAACCAAACTTAGGCCATACTTGCAACCTTGGGAACCTTCATATAATAAGGTCAGGTGTCACTTGCAGAGGTCACTAGTCCAAGTTTATAAAATAATACCAGAAATGTGGATCGCGAAGAACTCGACATGTGTGGTTTTAGGAAAATAATTATTTTTATGTTCCAATTTCTGTTGATAAAACTCCTTGGAATATAACTGTTGATTCATCCATCCTCTACCGTAATAGTTTTACAATTCCTTCCGTCGTGATGTTTTTGCCCTGTTTTTCTTACGGTCAGGTGTGGAGGTATTACCACTGCAAATACTTTCTATCACTTTTTCAGTATTTCGTCCTGCAAGCAAGATGAAAAATGTCGTTGAAGTGTTTCTTAATTTAGATTTAGTTTTTCACTTTTAATTCCATTAGCATCTTGTTTAATGCGCTTGGTATTTTATACCTAACTCGAAATTGCCAATTGTTATCACATTACCTCCTGCTGAAGTTGTGAATCGTTAATGCACTGTAATTGCAGACTAACAATGGATGTAGTTCTTTTTGAATAGGCTTTCAATTGGTTCATGTTGCTTGTTTATTAATTACAATCTCGACAGGTTGAGTATTGTTGATTTAATTTAATGGAAGCATGCAGCTTCCATTGCAATAAAAACTAGATGCACTTTCCTGTATTTTCCCCTTATATAAAGGGACAGAGAATAAATTCCAAAGACATTATTTCCCTTCCCCCAATTTGCACTTGATTCTTTGTTGAATACCTCATGTTCCAGATGTTTAAGCGATAAAGAAGTAGAAAAAGGCTACAAAAAGTCAAAGCTTGTATCTCAATGGGAGGTTAACTTTAGAACCAGGTTTTAAAAGAGACCAACGGACATTTGAAAAAAAGTGCGCCTCATGATTTTCAAACTCGATATTTTTTCCATGGTTGTAAAGCCCCCCCTTTTTATAGACATAGCCCTCACCTGAAATGATTAATACAACTCAGCATCCTTATGGGTAAACGAATGCTTTTATAAATTAATGTCGCCGGCGACATTCAATTCAGCAGATGACATGAATATGGGCGTTTAACACAAGAAAATGCACACGCCGTACTGCATGTTTCCCACGGCATGCCCCTTGTTGACCGTCTTGACATTTGTGTTGCTTGATATCAAAGATATTAGTCTATGTATTCATGTAATAGTATATACATTGTTGACTAAAGTTGTTATGGAAAACTTATAAGTTATTCGAGCAAATTACGTAGATGTCTTTAACTCTTATTAATAACGTCCTTATACTGTTTTGTGAGTATGTTATTTTTTTGTGGAAATGTATCTCTATTCTTCGAATGCCTAGACTATCAATTTGAGAGCAAATTGGGGAAGGAAAATTTAATATTTGTGAAAATTGCCGGTGCCTGCCGCTTTAAAAAACCAATGAGTCCTTCGGAAATGGACTCTTGTTGCCTTGTAAGTGTGATTTAATACATGTAGGTGATAAAATTCCCTCTTTGATGAGTTGTTCTAGCCCATCCAGGAGAAATTTTCTCACCTTTACTCACAAATTCAGAGTTGTGAGAAACACTGTCCTAATGTTTTATGAACTGGAATAACACACATTGCTTTAGCTATAACAGATTAATTGTGAAGATAGTGATCACGTTATTATTATGCCCCAAAAATACAAGTTGCAGAGTGTGACCATTAAATACAGATAGGATCAAATACAAGAAATTATTGTAATAGAACAGAATTCCAAAAGTGTTTAAAAATGGTTTTAACAACCATTTAATCGAAAACAACACAAGTACTTTAGCTTTGGCTCATTCACTTCACATAGGTAGTTAAAAAGGTGCATTTCGGATTCCGGCACCTTCTGTTTTATTCTTGTTCTCACGAGATATCCCTCGAAAGCTTTTCAACCAACTGTTTTAGCGGATCCACTTTGTGGTTTTGATGTTTGAGCAAATGCTCGTTTCCCGCACGGTCCATAGTTCTGTGCATAATTTTCTGTCCGTTTACGGCAGAAATACAAATTGTAATTTCCTGACACACCACGATCGAATTTGCATGTAAGATTTGGCCAACAAATGTGAACGGTTCAGATGATATGAAAATCTCACACCTTTTTTAGCCTATAATATCAGGCTAATGTCATCACCTAGCAATTAGAGTAAAAACCCAATATTAATCAGAAACTATCTCTCATGTCTTGTCCCCATTCTTTTTGAAACTCGCAGGTTTTGCAAGTAATGACATTTATCTGAAAAGTTATGTTGTGGATTTTTGAAAATTCTTAGCAGATGTTGGCGTTTTTCTGGTCATTTTGTTCGGGCCTTTTGTGTTTTTGGCAATGAATTGTGTTGGAGGCAAGATTATTTTTGAATTGTCCTGTGGTTCCTACAATGTAGCTGCTGCGGTGTGAAAGTTGAAAGCCATGCATTATCAATGCTGGCCTCGAGGGGCATTGCATTTGCAGCCGAGTCTGATAACCACTTGGCAGGTAAATTTCAATATCTAGCTGGATGACTCTATACGTTTAATTTTATCAACTTCAATTAGCAACCTCCCATATGTCTTGATTTGGGAAATTCAGTTGGCTAGCTCTATCAGTAATACATCCAATTTTGGGTTTTCACTAGAACATACTTGTTTCATTTCAACTTTTAATGCTTTCAACTATATAGCAGTGTTTATGTGTCAGCCATTTTCATCTTCGTAGGACTCTAGTTGTGGGGATATAGCTGAACATCTTTTTTGTCAGAATACCTTTTTTCATCAACAACATCACAGAAACATATTTGTTGTTGAACATTATACAAATTGAATACTTGCTTAAAACCTATGATCAGGCCCTTATCCTTTGTAAATTGTTTCTTTTTTATGTTGCAAATTAAGTTATATTGTAAAAGACAAATGACTAAATATTAACAGATAGTCATTTGTCTTTCACACTATAGTTTATAGAGGGCTGTTTCCAATTTTTGTCTCTTGTGTTCTCTACCTGATAAGAGAGCCTGACCTTGTTCCACACTGACCATCAGTACAGTGGGAAACAAACTTTTTTTTGCGGTTGTGATGCTAGATGCGATAATTTAGTGCAACGCCCTATTCACTACGGATGATAATATTGATGGTTAAAACCACTAAAACGGCAGTTGTTTATCTGTATCTTGAGAAAGAGGTGGATTTGGAAACTGAATGTGGGGTGTAACACTAAAACTGGTGTTTTTTTTTGTTTATATCTTGGGATGAAAATGGATTTGAGGGCTCAAATTTCAGTATGACAATGATAAAAATAACAAGCCTTCATGTGATATCCAACATTGATTACTCATTCGGGTAAATCAGGGGGGTCCCAAAAACCGTCGAACAAGCAACCTTTATTGTCATAACATAATTTCTACTACCTATTTCATTTTACACTTGATCTTGGAAAATTGTATTGGTGGAATGTTTTTTTAGTTAGGTTAAAACCCAACTTTGTCCTGGCCATGTTACTCTTTGATGAAGTTTTTACTGAATTAAACGAATAACAAGTTTTAACAGATTTTTGAACACAGAATTTTCATCACATCTAAAGTACTTTGGTGGAATCCATCAATTTTAGAGGATGTATTCTATTGAGAGCTTTATTAACATCAACAAAAGTATGGTGCAGGTTTAATTATTTCCTGTTCTGTAGCATGCATTTTTTGAAAAATCAAGTATGCTATATTATAACTGCAAATGCTTACCTCAAATTAAGCTACTTTTACATGAAATACTCTGGTCAAACCAGTCAAAAATGTATATATTGTAGGCCTATTCACTCACAATACAGAAATTTTAAATACAATTGAAGTTTTGTTTTTTTATTGTGAAGACAACCTGTTATGATATAAAAAGTGAAACAAATTTTTTAAAGTTTTTTCTAAAATGTTTATTTAAAAGTCATTTTCATCCACCTAAATATATAACATGCATAGACCTACATGATATTCCAATATCAGGCATTATCTTTTAGTCAGTTTCATTGTGTTTGCTATTTATTTATGGAAAGTCTTTTCCATAATCAAATAAGGAGTTTTCCAACTAGCACTTCATCCCACTCTCACATTTAACCACAGTTTACTGAACTACAATTATGTATGCTTGCAAACCAGAGCATACTTTATAATGCATAGAACTAGCCTTGAATGGCCAGTCTCTGGTATTTAATCATTAGCAGTGTGTGATTTATGACGTGCAACTTAATGATGGCTATAAAGACCTGTGTTTTGGCTCCCTTTAACCTTGCCCTGTGTTAACTTGAAACAATCCAAATTCTCTCACTCCAACCAGCCATAAGTGGCCTTACAAACAACTGCATCTCAGAGGGTGTATGAGTCATCCCACAATGGCACCAGTTTGTGGAATTTTCACCTCAATAATGTCATGTGAATTGCCCATCATGGGATTCCACAAAAATCACATTCTTAGAGGGGGCACTGTCATGCAGTATTGGTGCGCTTTCCTCTTACTGTGTATTTTAATAAGTGATCACCCGTTCCAGGTTTCATATCTTTTCACACTATTTTTTTTTTCCGTTTGAAATCAGTCAAAATATGAACAATATTATTTTTTACTAAGATTCATCTTGTGGCATTGTTAATTATGAATGTTTTTGTTATTGTTACTTTACCATCACAGTGCCCTTCTGTTTGACACTACATTTTACAACAGTATCGCTATTCTCCAAATTCTGCCCGAGGATGACAGATCCCTTTAACGAATAAAACACTGACTTTTTCACCCATGCATTCCTGTCCACCAAGTCTAGCACTTGATGATTTTCTGCTTGGTATTGGGAAATTGAGATAATTTGGTTGATCATATCATCATGATGAGTGCTCCTTAACACAAATATTTAAATAGCCTTAGCCATTTGACCAAAATTGGTTTTTGAAAGTGAAACTACAGGCAAAGTGAAGACTGAGATTATGGAACAAAATAAGAGATTGAGGAAGTTAGAAGTTACTCTCTCTTAAGTGTGAGTAAAAAGATTCAGACAGATTGACAAACTCCCAAAATGCAGGCACACATGGAGCAAAATCCATTAATAGTCTTGTCGATTAAAATCTGCATGACTTAATATTACAGCAAAAATATTTGCTGTTCCTTGGAAGTTTGACGAGGCATACTACACAGGGTTTTCCATAAAAGTTATTGCCATTAAAATTTGGCATATTTTGTGGTTCTGGGTAATGTAAGTTAAATACATTGTTAAGTCATAATTTTTACATAGGCCTACTCCATGATTGGCTATTGATAAGCCATCTACATCACCTTAGAGTCCATATCAAGTGAAAAGGAATTAACTTCAAAAAAGAAAGAAATTACAAGCTCAGATTAGTGTGGCATATTTTTGTGGGTTGTTCATCACATATTTTATTAGTTTAATTAAGTATGACATGAGGTAACCATTTAATATTGCAATGAATTAAAGGCGCATTTGTAAAAAATTATACATATAAAAACAACATTTTGGCTTAAGTTCATCTCAGGTGTGAATTAATACTGTTATATAATGTAGATGCCAAAAGCTGTTGTTGTCTTTGAATGGCAAATCATATTATATGCTACTGCATCATTGATGCTCTGGTTGAGGTAAGTCGGGGGACGAGGCTGTGGATCACGAAATGCCCCTTTAACATTACAAATATGGCACAAATAGAGATATTGGGGCATAGCTTACAACCCTCAGAAAGTGGTCTCTTTTAATGGTTTTGACACTAAATATAGTGATAACTTATGATACCAACTTGCCATTCCTTTATTGCCAAATTGTTGCTAATAAAAAGTAATTGTTAATTTTTGTGTATATCAACCCAAACTGCATTAATCATTTTGGCGGGTATGCATGCATCGGTTCCTAAACATAAAACGGACTATAGAGTTGGGAAGCTGGGAATATTGTTGGCTCTGGTTGTTGGCTGTACATGGTGTATGTTTATATGCTTCCTGTTGAAGGTTTCATAAAGGAAAGACAATATGCATTTGCTATATATGGCGTATCTTTATTCCTTTTTGATGTCCTTGGATTTGTTTGCAAGTGGTTTACATTTCTATGTAATGTTATTCTCAGGGCAGGTTTAAGTAAAGTGGTCCAGTATGCAAAGATATTTGGATCAACCACTGTGTTATGAGTCATGACCATAGCCCCATTTATAGATTTCATGATTTCAGCATAATAGCTTCTCATACAACAGTTTTGCATAGTGAGAAGGTATCCTTCATTTAACTACCACCATAACATGCTATTAACATGCTAAGGTGACAAACGAAAGCTCTGTTCAACATGCCTGATCGACCCAATTTCCTTGAAATCTGGCAAAGTATTTTCTATGTACAATTAAATGCAACTCATGCTTTTTAAATCAGATTTTTTTTGGTTCGGTAACCATTACAGGAAATATGAAGAAAATGGTTTGTAATTATTTCTTGACTAAACCCACTTTTGTTTGTCGCCCATCATACTCATATTATATGGTTTATTTAGGCTCTATACATGGTAGGAGGGCTTACTATGATACATTCAATATGCAAAGAAAGGGAAAAAGTCCAACCAACCTGCCTTCCAAATTCTAGTTACCAATAGAAGAGGATTTTCTCTATTCTGTGATTTTTTTTTAAGGGATATAATGGCATGAAGAAAAAAATGACATAATGAAAAGGACCCTTACTGAAATCACTTCCACGAGTTTGAAAACAATTTGGATGTTTACATTCTGTAAAAACAGGAAGAGTTCCGGGGGGAGGTGGCAGTTTGTGGCAATTTCTGGAACAAGGATGCTGACATTACTGCCAGCATTTACCAAACTTGAAAAGCATGTTGTCATCAGCTCACAGACCATTGCTATTGTATATGTGCTAATCCCGGCTAATCCATCTTTAACTTGCCAGATCAATATCTTACTACAAGCCTAAAGTACAATGCCTGAATCCCGTTCTGAATGCTTTTGAATTGTGTCACAAAACATGCTAGATACACTGTAAATTCTGTCAGGGATGTGAACACCTTGCTTTTCTGTTCCAGAAATTGCCACAAACTGTGAAAATGCTTTTAGATAACTATGTACAATTCCATATAACTACTTTAATGTAGGAACAAAAACACCAAATAGTCAAAAATGAAGTATTTGAGGAAATTTGTCATACCTTCTCCCACAAATAGACATACAGACATATGGGATATATAGACATAGACATCTGGGATATTCAGACGGAAAGGCTTTTTTGTTCTCAAGTCGGAATTTTGATACGCACGTATAGAAATTACAGAATCAGATAAAAAGTACTGCCTAGTCTTTAATACACAAATTTCAAGCCAACCACTTGCAGGTTATGTTAGCACATTTATGCCAGTAACAAAAATACCAAAATACAATTTTTGATGATTTTTTTTATGTTTCGGATCAGCAAGTCGATGCTTTTCACTTTCAGTAATACTATGTGTATAAGGTTCTAAAATATAGTACAATATGGCTCTAACTTTGGTTACAAATAACCTAAGTCTTTCTTAAATTAGTTAATACTATAATAAATTATATTAATCATTTGGAGTGAAATGATACTTAAGGAATTAATTGAAGCTGCCATGAACACAATGGCAAAATGTGTTAGTTTAAGGGTATTCATGATCTACAACCTTCCTGTCCCCTTAATTGCTTGAAATCCTAACATGTCAAATACCACATTCTACTACCATTCTGACATTTTGTGGTATTTGGAGTTACTGTACCACATTATATGTACTATTATATTCACTATAATATGTATTTTGTGGTATATGTATTTTGTGGTATTTAGGAATTTCTTATGAAATTAGGATTGGGGTGTTAGGGGTAAAAATATTGAGATATTTAATCATCTGAGGCAATAGCCAGCTTAGTATTGTCTGTGTCTGATCTTATCTGATTCTATTGTCTTGGAAAAAAAAATCTGAAAATTTGAAATGTGCATTTTCTCTCTGTAAATGGATAGAAGTAACATGGTGATAACAGACATTTTTCATGGCATAAAATTTGTGATTGGATTCACATGAGAGTTCAAGATTAACCTTTTTCAAGGATATCTAGTAAAGCATAAACACAGTAGGTGCTAGAGGCATGAAGTTGTTCACCTTTAAAACATTTTTCATGGTATTTGGTTTCATGAATTGATTTCCACATACACAAAACTAGAGTCTCTTAAGTGACAGGAGGAGATTTTTATGATGATACAAAACCAGAACTCTCAATTTGCACTTGATCAGTTATAGAACACCCTACGAGAACATTTCAAATGTTTATTTGACAAAAAAGTAAAAGAGAAACCAAAAATTATGTTTTGAACTTGCCTACTATCATACGTCTCTATCTTTACGTGCTTCTTTCAGGAAATGTCCTTGTATCTCTTTAACCCTTGAGAACTACCACCTATGAATACAGTCTTCTGATTGGCTCATTACAGGACACAACATGAGATGGCTCTCGAGTCAAAATGATGTTTCTAACGTGTGTAAACCATACTGCCCTTCATCTTACAGTATCTCTGATTTGCCTTCATCTTACAGTATCTCTGATTTGCTCATTGCATGATGTCACCTTCCATAACCAATCAAAATGGTATTTAGATGACAATATTAGACTAGCAGTGGTCAAGGGGTTAAGTTAAAGCGGCCCTGGCAAATTTCTTCAATTTGCTCTCAAATGATAGTCTATGCCATTGGAAGAATCTAGAGATACATTTTACACATAAAAATAACATACTCAAAAACAGATAGGGACGTTAATGAGAGGTTAAAGACATCCAGGTAATTTGTAGGCTAACTTTTAAGTTTTCCATAACTTTAATCAACAAATGTGTACATGAATATCATAGACTCGTACTCATTCATATTAAAACCACAAAGGTCACAGTCCCATCAAACATGGTGCATGCCGTGGTAAACATGCATACGGCATGCGTTTTCTTGTGTTAAACGCCATTTCCGTCGTCTGCTGAATTAATGTCGCCGGCGACATTAATTATGAAATCGTTTTTTTCACCCGGCTGACTCACACCTGTACCCAAGTTTGGGGGTTGAGTAGTAGTTTGGTACATTTTTAGCTCTATGGGCACTGTCCATCTTTGAATTCTCCTTTTTTTACACTAACCAAAATCAAATTTGAAGTAGAAAATTGGCAAAAAATAAGATCTACCATTTCTTGACAAGTCCCACCTAAACCCATTTGTAATTGTTTAAAAGGCTGTAAACTGTTTGATCTTATTTGTGTGTGCCTGTTGCTTAGCTTCAGTATAAATATAGGGGCCTACCAAATTAAACCGCAACTCCAATGCCCTTCTGTTACTACCCTCCTGCTTTCTTGATCTTCCCTTGTTCGGTGTTCCTGCCTTACGCCACTGACACATGCATCCCAGGTCTTTCTCCCCCTGTTCCACGTTCCTGGCTTATGCCATTGAAACCTTCGGGGTGTATGTTAATATTTTATGTTGAAATTTATCTTGGGCAAATGGTGGATGATTAGGTATAAGTACATGATTCCAAATAGGCCCTTTCCATGTCAATCATATTTCACCATTATAGCAGAAACCTCTTTTAATGTGTTAGTTGCATTCACAGTGTTGTAACTGTCCAGTTATACTGCAGATGCTGGTCGCCATATGCCCAAACCGGCACTATTTGCAATCGAATATGCCTACAGAAAGACGGTAAACGCATTCTGACAGACCCTAAAAGCACTGCTATCTGTGCAAGAGAGCTCTTATGTTGGTAATAAATCTCAAACATTCCTTTTTATGTTTGATGCATGTTTGATTAAAATTACTGAATAACTATAAAATTGTAACCTTTTTTTACGACCATTCCTTTGCCATGCATAAATTTAGTACAGCTTTGCATGCATCAATGTTCTGTTCCTATTATTTGCTATTCACAAAGTACCCTAACAAGGAGATCCCCTACAAAACTTATCTAGC
The DNA here is from genome assembly GCA_023653785.1 of Ophioderma brevispina. Classification (NCBI taxonomy): domain Eukaryota; kingdom Metazoa; phylum Echinodermata; class Ophiuroidea; order Amphilepidida; family Ophiodermatidae; genus Ophioderma; species Ophioderma brevispina. The sequence continues at coordinate 40,941 of JAMKCH010024100.1, read as the reverse complement.
TGCCTTGCTAAGAGCATGATTGATATTAACCTCCGTAAGGTTTTTTTTTTCTGATAAACCCATTACCTAGTAACCATGTAAAGGCAAATATGTGAGTGTTATTACAGAGCTGTGTAACAGGTAGTACAATAGCAATCCATCAGATGCACTCATCTACAAACATGCTTCTCAAATCAAGTCAGTCATTTTGAAAAAAATACAGCTGGTCAACAATTCAAAGGGCACGTAAAAAAAAATACGGCAGGTATGTCCTTTCGAGATTTTCAAGGGGTTAATTTTTCATGCTTTTCAGGTATGAAAGATTCATCATATTGCTTTAGCAATGGTACTCCCGACTTTATCATGTTGATGCCATTTCACACTAATATTTTCGCGTGACTCAAAGCACGACCCGTTGACTGCTTGTGGAAAGTGGCACCGTCAAACCCCCATCTAAAAATCTCCTGCTCTAGCAATATTATAATGCAAGCTGCATCAAGGCTATCTTTCCTATCCTGTACCTTTCACAGCATCCCTTTCAGCCAAATGTAGCATTGTGAAGGGATACAATGGCTCACATCTTCTGCAAGAGAGCCTGTTTTGGATTCTATGCTTGTGTAGTTTTTCTAGTGACGAGAATCTGAAACCCTGAATCAGGACTGAACGTTACCCAATTGCTTGTCAAAGGCGAGAAATTCACCTGTGTTGCTTGGGAATTGAGTGCCCGGTAAAAAAATTCTACAAGGGTTTATTTGCGAGTGTTGTGATTTGAGAATTTGTTCATTGGTTTGTCGATGTTTGGTCATATTTTTAATTGTGTGCAGATTTTTGTGAATAAGATAGCCTTTCGCAAAACTATTGATTCGCTGTTTTCTAGATTTTTTTCCCCAAAAAATGTTCAATGTGAATACTGCCAGCTTATCTTTATTATTTTTGTCTCGCTTGAACTTTGTTCGTCAGACTTAGTAATCCTTTTCTGTCTGTCCTGTCTGTCTGTCTGTCTGTCCGTCTGTCTGTCTGTCTTTCTGCCTGCTGTCATGCTGACTGCCTGACGTCCGTGTTTTCGGGCTTGTGTACGATTTATCTGGAGTTTCCGTATGTCTACTATGATTAACTGTGTGGAAAGAACAGGTCCACGAGTTCCTCGACCTGATTAGATTTTGTGCGTAAATATGCTATTATGTATCTAATTTGCATAATTTAACGAAAATTTTCCGCAAGGCTTGTACAATTTTTCCCTGAGTTCCGTAAGGCGTATGATGATGTAACTTGGTGGAAGGAGCGGGGCTGGAGGATTTCTCGAACTTATTAGTTTCGGGCGTATTTCGGGCCAAATTAAGTATGCCATGAGCTAATTAATAGCAAAAATCACGTAATTTGCTATAATTTGAAACGATACTTCGGATACGGCAAATTCCTTCACTGCAATGAAAGCCTATCATGGTGCGCATCTTTTTTCGCAATTTGAGCGTGTGTGATACAAGCCTTAGGTATCAAATGAGCTAATTAATATGCGTAATTATCGTATCTCGAAACCTTACTCGGATAGGCAAAATCCTCGCTGGGCATGAAAGAATCTATGTCAGCAGCTTTTGGGGAATCTAGTTGGGTCAAGTGGTTTTGGGCGCTAATATGCTATTAGAAGTGTCTTAATTTGCATAATTTAAGAAAAAAAGGCTTGAGTACAAGTTTTTTCAGGATCCGTAAGGCGTATAATAATGTAAACTTTTTTGGTGGAAGGGCAGCGGGCTGAAGAGTTCTCGCCCTGATTAGTTTTTGGGCCTATTTCGGGCAAATTAAGTATGCAAATGAGCTAAAATTATATGCAAAAATCAGCGTAATTGCTATAATTTGAAACACGGGTACATCGGATCCACAAAATTCCTTCACTGCATGAGAGCCTATATGGTTGCGCATCTTGTTTGCCATTTGAAGGAAGTGATAATATGCGGCTTAGGTATGTAAATGAGCTAATAAATATGCATAATTGCTGTATCGCTGAACGGTACATCGTATATGCAAAATTTTCTTCATACTGAAAGACTGTCTGGCATTCATCTTTATGTGAATCATAATTAGGTCAAAGTGCATGTGGGCCAATTAAAGGTGCATTTTGTTGTTACAATTGACCTAATTAAAAATATGCGTAATGCTGTATAGCTGAAACGTACATTTGATATGCAATATTTCTGTGTTACATGGAGCAGGTGGGTGTTGTGGTGGTGTTGCGTCAAAGCCGGGTGTTGGGTGGTGGGAGAGGTGGGGGTGTTGGGTAGGGGGTGGGGGTTGCGGTGTGTTGGGGGAGGGGGTGGGGTGTTGCGGTGTGTGGGAAAGGGGGTGGGGTGTTGCGGTGTGTTTGGGGGAGGGTGTGGTGTGTTGGCGGGGGTTTTGGGGAGGGTTGGGTTGTTGCGGTGGTGTTGGATGGTGTTGCGGAGGGGGTGGGGTGGGGTTTGCGGTGTGTTGGGAGAGGGTGGGGTTGTTTTGCGGGGTTTTGGGGAGAGGGATGAGGTTTTGTTGCGGGGTGTTGGGGAGGGGTGTTGGGGAGGGGGTGGGGTGTTGCGGTTTGTTGGTGTGGGAGTGTGTGGGTGTTTGTCTGGTGTTTTTGGGGAGGGGGTGGGGTTTGCGGTGGTGTTGGGGAGGGGGTGGGGTGTTTGCGGGTGTGTTTGTGGGGAGGGGTGGGGGTGTTGCGCGGCGGTTGTTTGGGGAGGGGTGGGGTGTTGTGGTGGTGTTGGGGAGGTAGTTGTGATGTTGTGCGGTGGTTTGGGGAGGGGGGGGTGTTGCGGTGGTGTTGGCGAGGGGGTGGGGTTGTTGCGGTTGTTGGGAGGGGGTGGGGTTGCGGGGTGTTGGGAGGGGGTGGGGTGTTTCGTTGTGTTGGGGAGGTGGTGGTGGGGTGTTGCGCGGCGCGGGCGCGGCGGGGTTTTGGGAGGGGGTGGGGGTGTTGCGGGTTGTGGGGAGGGGGTGGGGTGTTTTGCGGTGGTGTTGGGAGGGGGTGTTGTTGCGTGTGTGTGTTGCGAGGGGGTGGGGTGTTGGCGGGTTGTTGGGAGGGTGTTGGCGGTGTGTTGGGAGTGGGTGGGGTGTTGCGGTGTTTTGGGGAGGGGGTGGGGTGTTGCGGTTGTGTTTGGGGAGGGGGTGGGTGTAGCGGGTGTTGGGGAGGGGTTGGGTTGTTTGGTGTTTTGGGGAGGGGTGTTTGTGGGTGGTGTTGGGAGGGGGTTGGGTGGGTTGCAGGGTGGTTGGGTTTTTTTTGTGAGGGGTTTGTGTGTTGCTGGCTTGGCGTGCCGGGTGTTTGGGGAGGGTGGGTGTTGTGGTGGTGTTGGGAGGGGGTGGGGGTGTTGCCGGTGGTGTTGGGGGAGGGGGGTGGTGTTTGGTGGTGGTTTGGCGAGGGGTGGGGTGTTGCGGGTTTTTGGGGAGAGGGTGTTGGGGTGTTGGGATGTGGTGGGTGGTTGCGGTGTGTTGGGAGGGGGTGGTTTTTGGAGGGTGTTGTGGGAGAGAAGGGGGTGTTGGGTGGGTGTGTTTTGGGGAGGGGGTGGGGTGTTGGGAGGGGGGTTTGTGTTTTAGTTTTTTTTGTGGGGTGTTGGGGATTGGGGTGGGGTATTGCGGGGGGCTGTGTGGGGTTTTACGAGGCATTGAGGTGTTTCCGGGTGTTGGTGAGGGGAGTGGGTGTTTGCGGGGTGTGGGGAGCGGGATGGGTGTGTTGCGGGGTGTTGGTGAGGTGTGGGGTTTGGGGAGGGGGTGTGGTTTTTTTTGGTTGTTGGGGAGCGGGTGGGTTTGTTGCAGGGTGTTGGGGAGGGTGAGTGGGGTGTTGCGGGGTGTTGGGGGAGGGGGGGGTGGGGTGTGCATAGGGGTGGTGTGTTGTAGTGTATGGGGAGGGGTGTTGGTGTTGGGGAGGGTGATATCTGTCACTTCTCCACTGTATCTGCTTGCACACTTCTTTGGAACGCTCTACTTGTACAGTTGCAATCTGGTGTGCTGCTGCTTTGTCTTACAGCTATCGCGAAAGTCAGGCGAGAACTTGTTCTTATTATTACAATCACCAAATAGCTTTTGTTTTTAAAATAAAATATATATTGGATTAAAAATTAAGAATATCATTATACAACCTGTTTCAGTTTGCTTCATTTTAAAATAGATGAAGTAAGACTCTACACTTGCCATAAGTTTCCTGTGAACCTTTGGTGAAGACTGTTAAAAGAATTGGTGTTATTTCCTTCATTTGATATATTTTATCTCTACTATCCCAATCTCATTTGTTTTTAGTCTTTTACCTTTCACACATCAAAATGCTAACAGAAATTCCACTCTAGAAGGTCCCTACAATAACATGCTTTAGGTTGTAAATGCTAAAATTATTAATAATAATCACATGCTGTCTATGAAATACAACACAAATGTTGGTCGTCAGCACTCTGTAGCTGATTCTAAATGAAAGACTCCTCATTAACATGGTGTATGGTTTTGTCATTTAGAGATCCTTCTGAGATCAGATATTCAATAATCTCATCAGTGAACCTTCGGTACTGACACAATTTCTGTCATCCATGGAGCACAGTTTTATAAAGTCATGAGGTAAAGGCATTGACATGTGGATCTCTGCAAATTTCTTTCATACAGCATAAGCCCCCAGCCCATCCATGTTTGATGGACGTATGCATTGTGGCTTGTTTCAATTTTAATGGGATGGAAATGGACATTATTTTTGTAAGGCGGATTAGTGTCTGAGAAACGAGCACGAAGTGTAGAATGCTTGATTATAAGCCCACAATTGTTTGCCTTGAGGGGCTAGATGGTTGTATTGCATTGTTGGACCATTTCATATCAACTTTTTTTGAAAAATGCTGATCATGGCCCTGATGCAGCAAACAAGCACACCTGCGCGACCATTTCAGAGTCTGTGGTACTTTGATGGTTTCTTGGTCACACAAGGAAGACGTCAAGGGCCAAATGACCAAGGGTTTGGGATGAAAGTATTTGAGGTGCTTGTAGGTGGACTAGGAGTCATTCAGGATAACAATTTTCAAATGGTTTTCCAAAAATTTCAAACTTATGCATTTCATGATCATATTGCAAATAAGCCTAGTCAGTTTTTTATCCCGGTGAAAAGCAAAGGGGGATATTGGTAGGGCGAGAGCATGTCCGTTATATACATGTGTGTGTGTGTTTCCAGTTTGTTTTTTCATTTGCTATTGTTCGAAAAGTTTAGTTCAATTTAAAACACCAAAACTTGGGGATGAAGGTTCAATAGGGGTTCCTTCATAAATGGATGATATCAAGCAGTAATAGACCAAGGGTCAAAGGTATCTGAGGCCTTTTGTTGTTATGTGTGTGGGTTCCCAGTTTGTTAGGTTTCCGATTTTCATGTCTGGGTCGAAAGTTTAAGTCCGCGGACACCTAAGCTTGGGTCAAAGGTGCAATACGGGTTCTTCATCTGGTATTGGACGTCAAAGGTCACTTTAACAAGTCAAGGTCAATTACCAAGGTCAAAGGTCATCTACGGTCATCGTTCCAGTTTATTAGGTTTTGTTTTTCAGGTCTCTTCGAAAAGTTGAAGTCCTGATTTAAACATTAATCATGTTTTGGGGACTCAAGTGTGTGAAAAATATCAGATCCAAAAATGATAATGATAAAATTGGATGATACGTCCAATATTAATTGAGTCTCGCTATGAGTTTCAAAATACTGGGCTCGACTGTGTCTCGCCCAACATTTTTTCAACTCATAGCTCGCATAATTTTTGGGTTAATCGATCAATTTTATATCAGACTTGGAGTTAAGGTTTGCAGTAGGGTTGAAGGGTTCCTTCATATGGGATGATTGTCAAAGGGGGTCAGGGACCAAGAAACGGGACTCTACCCAAGGACCATTACATGCAAGTGGAATGAACAATGTTGTGAATGTATTGTGAAAACAGCGGACAGTTATGTTAAGATTAAATTTTTTTGACCACAGACACACAAAAAAAACAGACCCAGACCAAAGCAATCCGATGTGTTCCTCTGCAGACAGACACAAAAATGCCTTTGTAAGTTGCATTTTCAGCTCACAGACCACAATAATTAAAATAAGTATATTTTCTGCATCTGTGTTAATAAACTTTGACTGTTCACCAGATTATTATTAGTGCCAGATATTTCCAGCAAATTACATAGGCACATGCAATTAGTCCCCTCTTATTCTATGTACCCGGACCCCGACTTGCTAAATAGAATCTACCAGGGTTGGAAGGGGTTTAAGAGTTTGGCCCCAAATATTCAGAACTCCCTGCCCCCTGAGCATTACCTGTCTATTATCATAGCACTATTTGATTGGTCACGTGTAAGGTGACATGTAGTGAGCAAAAATCAAAGATACTCTAAGAATGGTATTATCATAGCATTATTTTGATTGGTTAATCTGAGTGTCATATCATGTTGTGGCGTGTATTGAGCCATCAGACAGACTTGGTACATTTTTCAACACTGGAGATTTGGTTTATTGCCCAATTTCATTGGTTCTTAGCCGCCTGTGATATGAGACGATATCACACGGTTACAGCACGTACACGTCAATGTGCGCTAGCATACGCACCTGCTCGGGACAAGCGAAGGCACACAGTTAACAACGGACTGATCGATTTTAAAAGCTGGGGTAATTCGTTGGATAAAATCTAGTATAATTTCAGTAATGTAACTAATAAGCTTCTTATTTGATTAAAGTGTTAAAGAATGAGAATAAGGGTATTGTTTTAGCCTATGCCATGTATCTATCATGTCATATCACACAGGCGACAGCACTATTTTAGCGTAAAACAACATGGCTGCGCCTCGTTGTTCTACTTAAAATAATGCTGTCGCCTGTGTGATATGACACGATAGATACATGGCATAGGCTAAAACAATACCTTTATTCTCTAAGTAGTTCTCAGGGGTTAACAAGTTTTAACCAAAGGCAGCCATTGCAGATACGAACCTCTACTACACCTGTAATATATTCAAGATTGGATATATATTAAAATATTGCTGTAACAAGTTAAAACAATATATGCATTGAGTATATTGTGTGCATTTATTTATGCAAAAAAAGAATTTTTTCTGAGACCCTGTTTTACACAAGGTAAAAGTAGCTTTTGTAATTATATTCAGTTCAGAGCAAGTTAGTGTAAACAGGTGTAGTTGGCTATTGGATTTCAACTCAGAAAATCAAAATTGAATGTTACTTTTGGTCAAATGTTGTTAAGTCAAATTAAATATGACTTAGCTGCCATCTAATTGCATCTTTTGCTAGTGTACACCATCATAACTAATTTTGATTTTTCATGTGTGATGGGGGTGATCCTTCTTGCTGTATTTCTCAGTCTAGGGAATAAATTTGCATTCGGATTTTTCTTAAGTCAACTTTCTCATAGTGTAAACACATACCAAGTGTAATTTATTGTAATCTTCTTTCCTGCTTGGAAACTAGTTGAAATTGAATTGCATCTTTTAATATGTAGTGTAAACAGGGTCATAGGATGGAAAGATTTTAACAGTACTTTAATGACCAAGGTGCTTTGGATAATTTTAACCCACAAGTCTTTCCATTTCAGAGGGTCTAAGAATTTGCAGTGTGCCTCAAAATATTGCCAGATTGGCTAATGTTTCATTTGCTTAAATGAATTTGTATTCACAATAATATTTAATTCTTCCCGGTATGCCCCGAGTAGTTCTAAGTTAACGCAAATTCCTATGAACCAGGAACTAGTTGGGAGAAAAAGAAAACCGGCTTATGTTGAATAGGTTCTCTTTTAATCTCTGCTGATCTTTTTTGTCATGCTTTATTTTTGCAGTTTGATCATGCACTTGTAAAATATTTTGTTCTTCTATATCTTATTATCCTCTTTTTCAAAACTAGTATATATGTCACCTTTTGAAAAGGAAATAAGAAAATGTGTATGATCTCACTGGCATAAGTGATTTTTTTTGTGTCATCTGCTTTTAGAATGGCATAGGGATTACCTTGGTAGTTCTATAAAATAAAAACAAATGTTATTTTTTTACCTATAAGACCTATACCATCCACTGCATTACTGTCATGTTGATGTGAGATTTGAAAACATGATTTTGAAAGCCTCATACAATATGTGTAAAATAACAGGTCAACCAAGATGGGGTACATTATTCACCCACATCATCCAAACAAACATCCTTTAGCTCTGATATTTCACAGGGTAAATGAAAAAATAGTAGTTTTTTTTTCAAGTACCAAAATCATTGTCATCTGCACTGTGTGATGGACTCTTCTGTATAATTTGCAGTGTTGCCTATTTGGTGGAGAACAAAGTATAGAAACATACTTAATGCTCTTATGTCCCAAGCAGCGTAATTATTATTCAGATTGTGCAAACTTTTGATCATAACTTAACATTCACAAGATTGACAAGAATCAATAATGCGATCCAGCCACCTCAAAGAATTGTGTTTAGAATGCAAAATATTTTTTGCAGACATTTGTATTTCGTGAGGGAAAACAGCAAAACTGTAGTTGCCTGCAAATGGTGGAGCAATTCATGAACTAATCGCGCCATTTTTGTTTCAGATAAATATTTGCAAGGTGATTTCATTTAAATATGTATTTTGGTATTTGAAGGCAGTGTTATAAAAAGGCATTTAACTTCCAACAAATCAAGCTTTACTTAGCACAAATAAGCTATAATGCTTGGGGAAGGTTCTGTTTTTTTCTGAAAGTTCAATAATCACTATGAGGCACAATAGACTCGAAGTTCCCTGCCTAGTTTTCGCTAAATCCCATTTATCATGTGTGTTTAATGATTTTTATTATTAAGGATTGATAATACCCAGAACCACAAAGGAACAGCTGCATTAGTAATTCAATTCACTGAACTCTGTCCTTTGGTAATGAGCATACTGAGAATAATGGAAACAGTCTGGTTACTTATGGACCGCACTGATTTGTATTGGAAGAGTTGATTTCAATGCAGTTTCAGTTTTTATGATACAAATGTAACATTGGCACTTGATTCTTAAAATGGAAATAACAAAACACCTGTCTTTGTTTTCCCAGGATATCCATGGCATATTCTAGGAAATCTCTTCGGTAAATTTGGACAAGACATTCCAAGATTGCCAGGTTTTTTAGGCATTAAGCATTAATGCCAGGTCCCAGGATGAACCTGGAGTATGAAGCCAGGATTCATTTTTTGCATTCCCTGTGTAAATGAACCTAGATTTCTCAAGATATACCAGGATTTTCCTGGCATATCCTGATATAAAAATCTTAGGATATACTGGGAAATCTATTAATTTTTGCATTTAGAGCCAGAATTAATTTCCTTAAATCGTAATGCTAAGAATATTGCTGAGCAACATGTTTTATGAGTAATTAAATAAATAAAATATTGTCCCATTGTCCCAGTATATAGTCCCACTCCTTCGAGAGGTGGGTAATGGGTGAAATTGGGGTGGCGTGGGATTATATTCATATGATTCAAAAGTAAATATCCAAGTTTAGCCATGGCAAGTTCCTGTTTTACAAGTTCCACATTTGAATAAATATTTTGAGGTTGGAGAATGTTTGTAGCTTAGGTCAAAATGTTTTAAGTTAAGTTATATTATTTTTTTTTCTCATTCAGCATTAATTTTGAAATTTTGAAAATTGCAGCAAAAATTTGCCCCATACAGATTTCTGCCAAATGATTTACATATCTTTAATGTTCTGGAATGGGTCTCTTTACATACTACTAATCACATATGAATGGGGAAATATTGGGGAAAATAAGTGTACCTGTATGTTAGTGAATCTCAAGTCTGAGATTGATTAGTTTCTGTTTGACATACGGGGAAGTGTCCTGTTAGTTTATTATTCTATACTAGTCATTGTTGTTTGTATATTGATACTGCAGTTGAAAGTCCATCAAGAATAATTTTAAGAGTGCTAGTGGTGACATCAAACATTTAAAACAAAACTGTTATTAAACATATTAAGCATCAAGCAAATTAAATGTTAAAAATATTTTAAACATTAAACATATTAAATTATAGCAGTATAATAACTTTCACCAAAAATACTGCTCAAAACTTATCTACTGCTCATGAACTCACATGGCTGCATGAAATTGTGAAAAATACATTTTAGGTATAGCGTTTAGATTTTACTTTGGCGTGTCGGTCTGATCACATAGTTACATGGTTTATATCTGATCGCATAATTACATGGTATATCATGTACAAAATAACCCTTTTAATTTTTGTGTTAAACTTCAGAACCGTGAATTTAAAAAGTTTGAAAATACTTTGACTTAAAAGGTAGCTTAGAGTGATGTAGCTGTTTCAAATTGCAAATAAAAGATACAAAACTTTTAAACCAAATTGTCATGTGAGTACAAGGTCGTAAGTGCAATAGCTGCCATGAAATACATCTGTGTGCTGCCATATATTAGAATAACTCATTTTATCTTTCCTTGAGTCAGTGGCTCTTGAAATGGTTCTTTATTTATTTTGTTTATTTATAACATTCGGCATTTGCAGGCAGAACCCAATATCACCACATGCATTAAATTCAGGGATGCCTCCCGACGCCTCTAGAGCCACTGACCAAAGTCTTGGCATAATAGTATGGTTCATGGGAATTTCTGACAAATGGCAGCTATTGCATTTAAAACCTTGTTGCACTCACACGACGAAATATCACAAAAAAAAAATAATGCTGCTAAAATGTGCTGCTATATTTAGTATTTGGATATTAAAATTTGCATATCCATCTGTTCAAATAAGGAAGTTATTTCAAATTATTCAGTGGGCGAGGCTTAGTGCATAAACATGCTGTATTGGGTTTTAGCCAGAGGGTGTATCGAATCAATCCCACAATGCACCAGTTTGGGGAAATTTTACCTCAATAGGGTCATGTGATCCCACGAGAATCGTATTCTTAGCATCTTATAAAAACCATGATGTTTATGGTCCTTTTAGCCAAAAAAAGCATTAGGACGTAGGAATCATGAAATGTCCGTGGTTTTAAACTGAATGTTTTTTTGTCCCCTAAGTACTGATGTGTGTTTTTTAGTACAGTATAGGCATAATACAATGCATTATGCGGATTGGTTCACCCTCTGGGTTTCAGCTAGACATTTATGAGATATCGGATAGTGTTTTACCATAATAGGAGTTATGTGCTAGCCAATTAAATATCAGTAAATCTAATATTTTGGGGAAAATGAAATGACCGTGTGAAAAGCAATCCTAGCTCAATAAAAGTGGAAATTAAAATTGGTATTTAGCCTATCCAACATGCTGTCAAAGAAGATGGAACTCCAATATTAATTTGACCTGCCAGTCATTATGATTATTGGATAGGCAAAGTAACAGCTTCTGTTGAATTGCTTTTTATTGATCTTCAACAAAGTCCATTGCACAAGCTTGAAGCACAAAAAGTCTTATAAATAAAAAATGAAGAGATTATTTTACTCAATCAACACCTTATCATCAGCATGCCCACTCAAAACATGATTTGTGGCCTGCGCCAGTTTACTCAATCCAAAGTGTTGCCAAACCTTACGCCACATCATGTGGGCCTACACTATTTTTTTATGACACTTGCTTTATACCACAGATTTCACAATCATATTTTACATAATGAAAAACACAATATATACTGATACACATGTGCCTCCCTTACCAAAAACGTATGCTAAAAAAAAGCAAAAGAAAAAATGCAAAATTACTTTAAAAGGAACAACATCCAGTAAGATGTTATTCCAGCTATAATTTAAGAAAAGTAAAACATATCTACCCCAACACCAAACAATACAAAACAACAAAATCCAAAATCACTAAAATGCTGATATTTCACGTGCCTGGAATACGATGTAATGTGTTAAATGTAGAACCTGGGAAGAGAGCTATACCTGCACATGCACAAGGTCCATTAAATCATTTGTTTTTAGATGTTTTACAGTGTTTTGCTTTGGTTTTGTTTTTTCTTTTTACCCCTGGCTTGAAAAGCAGGAGAGGGTGAATTGCCGAGGAGCGCTCTGGCGTATGTATGTGTGTGTGTTTCACATTTGGTTAGCTTTCTAAACCAAGTCTAGTTTTTCGTTTGTCAGGGTCTCCTTTCGAAAAGTTGAAAGTCCAATTGAAACCAGATTTGGGGTTAAGGTAATAGGGGTTCCTTCATATGTGCATGGTGTCAAAGGTCATGCGGACCAGGTCAAAGGTCATCTGAGGTCGTGTTACATAATGCCATCTTGCAAGGGGGCGATGACGCCAAGTTTACTTGAAGTAGATGTGCTGACGTGCACACTGTCATATGGACTAAGTGTTTTCTGGATCATAAAATTGGTGCTCTATTTCCATTAAAGGTGCTTGTTTTCCACTTATGTGATATTGTAGGTTTCTACTTGTATGAGAGCCTGGCAATTGCACCATCAAACCCCATCAAGTACCGTGGGAAAACAAAATTGCGGTTTTGATGGTAGACGCAATAATGCAAGTTGCAAGCCTTATTCAATACTGTGATAATATTGATGGTTAAACACTAAAACGGTTTGTTTTTTGGTTTATATATTGAAATGGAAAGGATTTGAGGGCTCAAATTTAAGGATGACAATGAGAAAAGACGGCCTCCCTTTCATGTGATATCAAAAATTGATACTACTTCCGGGGTGGTAAAATCAGGGGTCCCAAAGACGCGATCGGAACCGCCCTTTAAAGGTGGGTGACCGATCATGGTCCAAATTTCTGTTTCCCCCCCTAATATGGAAGCATAGGCACCGAAAACATCTCATTACAAATTTTGAGTTAAAAAAACGGTCATTTAGATTAGAAAAGCAAAAATTAATTAAATTGGGCCATAGGACAGTGTGTGTTAATAGATGTGGTATCCACATTGGAGACATTTCTGTTTTGTAACAACAGAAGGAAAACTTTACAATGGGCATTAATTTCACTGGCGGTAAGAATGAGAAAAAATGGAACTTTCGTTTGTTGATACCCAAAATCGCCTTTTCATGGAGTAAAGTGGGGGGACGAGGTGTCATGGGGTCAGCCACTTCTTCAAACGTGGCATTTAACATTTCTTGTTGCATATAGTAGAATAGAATGGACTCATCTAGAGGAAAACAGTTTTACTGTATCACATTTGCTACTCTTAAATGTATATCTGTTGAATTTTTCACCATTTAACTTTATCTCTGCTTAATTGGAATATTAACCCCAAAGTAAATCAGCTTGGTTGGGAACCTATTTATCTTAGGTTAAGGGGGGTGAAAAGCATTTGAAAAAACTTGTCTGAGGAGCCCAAGGGTCTGAAAAAACCACTTGTGATTTTTAGCCCATTTTCCAACTTCAGGTAGCATTAAATGCCAGATGAAGTGATTGTTTTACATGAAAATTCATGCTTTAATGGCCACACATTGCTGGACCATTATCTAGGAAACTATCAGCCTAACTTTAACAGTGTAGCTTGTTCTCCTCAGAAATCATGACAAAAATCTGAAATGATATGATTTGCTTACATTCATGAAATATTCATGTATGTGTGCATATGTGGCTGAGTGGCCATGGGGAAGTAGTTGATGCATGTTTATCAATTACAAATCTAGCCAGGGGATGGTGAAAAATTGTGGAGCAATTGTGCCTTTGATGATAAAAAGGAATGAAGTTGTTACAGGGTTAAGGCACGTCTAAAGAAAGCGTTTTGCTACCTTTTATTGATTTAATCATTAAGTGTCACGACGATATCATGATCAAGAGAGCAAACAATTTGATAATTAATGAAGTGGTTTAACTGATCAACTGTATTAAAAAGTAATATAGTTCATGGGTAATGTTTATTTAAAGTTCATGAAGAGTTTGTATGAAGCGGCATGGGGTGGGTTCGCGGGGAGGTATTAGTTGTTTAGACATTTCTATGGGTCTATATATAGGATCCGGGAGGATATGCATTTAGAGGAAACGGTATTTGCGGCACTGATTTGCAGCGCACCGAAAAATCAGACAATTCCCTGCAAAATCCGCGCTCTGAAAATTGATGATCACGCTATTAGGCACCCAAAAGTTATTTAAGAAATTCATTGAAACCTAGAATTGACTGACATTTAAAAAATCATGCGTTTAATTGCTAAAATTGTCCGTTTCATGCGTATAGGTAGTACAATATTGGTAGCGATGATCAGGCAATCACAAAGGAGTTATGTCTCAAACCAAGATTTGCCCTGTACTAAAAGAGGAGGTGTATTATTCCTTTACCGTGCCATTAGCGCGGACATTTTTTGGAAATTTAGGGAATTTTTTGATTAAAGGCCACGGTTTGAGGGGAAGTACAGACTTTCCAGAACAGACATTTTTTATGCTGAAATGAATAGGGAACCTAATGTAAAATGCACAAGTCCTCTTTTAAAAATATCCCCTTTCTTTTTTCTTGATTCTTGGTTATTTCAGGACCATTTTCACGTAACGTACGTAACATGCCTGATCTTGAAAAAAAACAAACCACCTTTTTACATGAATTCTGGACATGGCTGTACCCTTTTTCTAGGAAAGACTGGCACCCCCTGGGGGATTTTTCTTAAAAATCTAGTTTACACATATCCTTGGAGAATGAACATATTGAGGACATAATAACCATTACACATCATGACCTTTGCGGGCAATATGCGCACAATTCTCACAATGGATTTTTCTGGTTTTATAAGGGTAATAGCTTGTGCTATTTTCCTACCTCTTATATCAGTTGTCAAAATGTTGTCATCACTGCTTAAAATTGTTCTAAAAATAAGAGACACTTTGCATGGTGTCAAACAACTGTGCCAAAGCAATAGAAGGTGACATTCCTTAGGTAGAGTAAAACAATCCCATACTATCTTGGCATGGTGGTTGCAGAATTAATTTAATCAATGTAACTTTTGTTTTGTCATGGTCATGGGATCATGAAATATCACAATCAGCCTTTGAATGTTCAATATGTGATTGACTACATGTAATCTTTAATTTATTACTTGACATCATTTCAGCATGAATTAGAAACTTGTTGGGCCAATTTCACAGACTTGTTGAAATGCCAAAGTTTATTTAAGTTCAATAGCATTTGTAAAAAATAGACTGTGGTGATAAAGTCTTTTTCAGTCGTTAATTCTCCAGATGGTTCAGTGTGGTGTAGGAACAAAAAATAGTATTGTAAATTTGAGAATCAAATTTCACCCTTTTTTTCCTATCAAAGTTGGCTAGGATTTTCCTTGGCCGGTATTCACCAAAGCGTGTTAACTTTAACCCAGGGATAAAATTAACACTGGGTTAAATATCCCATAGAGGATAACATGAATTTAACCAATGATCGTGCGTAAACCCTGTTTACCCTGGATTATTAGTAAAGTGAAACCCGCTTTGTGAATACAGGCGATGAGTATTTAAAAAATGTTTAGAACTGAATCTAGGTCAAAAACATTTGCTTGGTCAGAGGGGGCCCTTGAAATGAACAAACATTGCAGTGTTTGATCAACTCTAACAATTGAAAACTTCAGCTGTAGCAAACCCAGGAGTATTTAGTATGCAGTCGGATTGATCTAGTTATAGGCTGGATTTTGAAAGTGTTGTCCTGTGGTGTTTGTGTGTATATTGGGGTGGGATTGAAATCAAAAGTATGTTTTCCTCAGTCCCAGGGATATGGTTACAATTTGATGGAAACCTTTCTATTCCTTGAATTTCCAAAGTTGCAAATTTTCCTAAGTGTTGCATTGGAGGAATATTTGACTCATTGCTACCCATCACATACACCACTGCAATGTAAATATATGGGTTATTTTGGGTTATATTGCCCAGACAGAACTAGAGTGTGAAGTCAATGAAGATATTGAACTTTTGTAATAATATAACACCTGTAGTATTTCATTGTCATTTGATTGGAGGATTATGGCTCACTTCTCATTAATAAATGACTAATGATGCTTGAAAAACTACCATTGAATATTTGTGTTCCATTTGGAATGCGTTTTCTTCCATACGTTTTGTTAATTTACACACTTCATTGTTTTCATAAATTGGAGGGACTTTGCTGAGGCAAGACGCAGTATTGTGATCAGGGCAGCGGTACTGCAGAGATCTTGGAAATTGCAAAGCTTTCACTAGCCAGTGTAGATGGTTGTTGTTTGGCATGTGCAAAAAATGGGAACAGTTCTGTTTCATTCAGATGGTTTCTTTGATAAAGATATTTTGCAGCAATTCTACTAAGAATTTCCACAGAGGTTGTTGGTGTGGATTTAGGCCTTTTCCCTGTACCAGAGAAGTAAATTAATTGGAGTTATATTAGGCTAGCCTGTTTCTAGGGCATGGTCTAGGTTAGGCTAGACCTGAACCAAAGGCTAGGCTGGACTGAACCAATGACAAGGATCTGTCTTTTATTACATTATATAAAACAAAATGAAATCATGTTTTCATTTGTGCAAGGGAAAGAATATTTTTAAGTTGTGTTGATAGAGAAGTGTTCATTCAACTTGACTTTTCTTCATGCAATGACATTCATCTTTCAACTCATCTTTTCAAGCCATTACCAATTGACTTGTGGATACGCTAAGAGAATGAGAAACTCATGAAATATACAATTGGACTCATAAGCATTCATTATTTGTATACTATTTCATCAACATATATGCCTTAATTTGAAGTCTTCATTAAGACTAGGTTCAATACAAGTATTCCACAAGGAATGACACAAATCTGGGCCATTGAAGGATTATATTTTTCAATTGGAATGCAATTTGTACCGCGTTCAATTTTATGTTAAATAAACATAGCCTTTCCTTCAGTGTGCGGTGTACAGCTCCACCAGTTTCTATCATTCCTAAGTATTTAAACCCAGCAGAGAAAAGAACAGAGCAGCACACAGTGGCACATAGAGCAATTTTGTGTCATGGGTGTGCTCTGTGGTTAAATTGTTGATTAATGATGCCTTGGTGAATGTGATTTCTTGTGTATATGTATGCGTATTCATATCTATGTGTGTATCTATGTGTGTGGTGCATGATGTGTGTGTGTCCCGTGTGTGCACGTGTGGTATGTGTTTAGATTCATGTGCAATTTTGTTAAAATTTCAGGTAGTAGGTAGTAAAGTAAACGCTTTTGTTTCAAAGTTAAAGGCAGATTTACAACCAAAAACTTGGTCAGCCAGAAACACCAATCAAGCGTTACCAGAGATGTCACGTTTGACCTTAGGAAGTCAGTCACTAGTGTTACATAAAAAAATAACAGGTTTCATCCATGTTATTGCATGCATTTAATTCATATGTGTCAGAAGCGATGTTTACAGACAATCCTGGCTTGTCACTTTGAAACAAGCTGTGAATGGTACTTATTGTCAATGTTCAGAAGGCTTCCCATAAATGTCAAGCACGTTTAGGTAACTTTTTGGTTAATGATGGTAATGTAGTCTCACAAAAATTTCCCTGGTTAAATTTTTTCGCTAAATCTAAAAGAATAGTGGTATGTATGTACAAAGAGGGTGACATGGTATTATAGGTTTTTTTAGCAAAAATATTTTTTTAATTTTTTAGGTTAAATTTGGTGTGGAAAGTTTGGGATCTACCGTTCAGCTACACAATTGATCCACATATCGCTTGTCCTCAGAAGCCAATTTTTTAAAATAAATTTAAGGCAGACCTCGTACTTTGAAATTATTATTTTTGGTGCTAAATATAGAGTTGCCTTTCAATACAAAAGTCTGTCCACCAGGTTTAGAATGTATAAGCATTGTACTTCACACACTGCCATGTCCAATCCTATTAGTGGAGTCACCACAATCTTGTTTTTCAAATCATTTAATTTTTTGTAATTTTGCATGAGTCAGGCAAAATTCCACTACATGGGTGAATGGAATTGATCATGCAAAGTGCATACATGGAAGATTGGATGTCTTGTTGTGTATTGGATTGAAGGTCATATGGTATGACTTGACATGATTGAATTGTGGACACATTCCCCAATATTGCGTCAGCATGACTGCACCCTCACCGGTGCAGTCACTCCTGTAGGCATATGCCTTCAATTAGGTAATGGGATTTTGATGAATGGATAAAATACATGGCATTATTAATTATTAAGAGCTGAGAGAAAAATGTTAAGCTTATTTTTTCAATTGCTTATGACATGGACCATGCTCTTTCAATTGAATTTGGGAAATTTTATGAAAGCAAATTGGTGAGACAGGGTTTTGCGTATTTTTCAACAACCACCTCCTATTCTTATTAAATGAGTGTGCTTTTTAAAGGGATAAAAACTACAGTGCTGCCACCTGATTGCACTGTGAACTGGTTCCAGAAGTGCATAACACACAAAGTTATGATATATCTTCTCTGATCAGATTCAACAAAAAGGAACTTTGCTGATATAATTAAAATGTGACTATTTTGCAAAATGTGTAATAAGGCATTTTTTTTACCAAGCAACATTTGGATGGATCTGGCAAAGGAAAAATCTGTTTGACCTCAGTTATTTCTTACTTTACTGGGGAAGGGAAATTATTTCCCGTAAAATCTTTGTTATGGAGCAGGTCTTTTTATTTACGACCATCGGGAGGGGGAAGTAAGAATTCAAAATTTGTTTTGTTGGCAAAGACTTTTGTTGTCTCTTACCTTTTCTGTTCAGAAATTTATGTTCACATTCCCTCCCCCTTATTTTTACCAAATTTATCCCATTGTAAAATTATTTCAGGATTCTCCCTTTCATCTTTAGGCAAAACGTTTTAAGTTGTTTGATAGGGAAAAAAAAAAAAAGAAAAAACTTTAATCATATTTTTCTTTGTGTTATGTGAAATAGATTTAATCTCTCACCGCGGAGGCCCGCCCCCCCCCCCCCCGGGGGGGGCTCCCGTGTCATTAGGAAATATAAACAACGCTCTTTTTTTGTTTGATTGTCCGTCGTGTTGTTTGTATTCATCACGATAGGTGGGTTTAAAGGCCACCTCATCCCCTCATAAGTTAGGTTTAAAAAATTGTTTTGTTAGTATGTTGTGTTGTTGTTGTGGTTAAATGCGTGGGTGCATCATTGTTAATTGCCAATGACCCACTTCATAACAGGGGTGCCTTTTTGAATCTTTAACTGTTGTGTCCATGAAGTCCCTTTAAAATCTTTCAAAGAATTCATAGGGCTAAGTTAGGTATACTTAAACGAGCGTATTTCAGCTTGTGGTCAGGGCTTCGTGCCATTCATCTATTCTAGTGGTAAATGGAAATTGCTGTACAACAAGGGCAGCTGTTTGTTGTTTTGCTTGTTTTCCCTTGACCCCAACCCTGAATGATAGTACCAAATGATAGTAAGGAAACTGAGTACAAAAAAGACTGCTTGAACGAACGTTTGCAGCGGCACTGCAGGCACTGTGAGAAAATAGCAGGGCTAAAAGTGGACAAGGTCAGAAATGGACCTTTTTCTATAAGTTTCACAGTTTTTTATATGACAAATTTCGTAGTCTGAATTTTAACAATGATTGGTTTACGTTTCTGTAATAAAAGAACTTGTAATTGTTGCTTTTTCAGTTTGGCAGAAGAAGATAAAGAAGCAGAAGAAAGATAGAAGCGGTGGAATACAATGAATTACATGGATGGAATGGAAGATGGATATGGGTGGGAATCATTGGAATAACCATATTAGGTATAAACTGAGGGGAGGTATTGGGTTGGTGGTATTGTGTACATCTGATTTAGTCATGATTAGTCATATGGGGTATATTAGTTGATGTTTATTGAATTTCATGGGCAAATCCATATGAACTATTGGCCGCGTTGACATGCACTTCCTTCCTCTATGGCGGTGGGGTTGAGTACGTGTGTTACATTGCTGATTCCATTGTATGTAATGTAATTTGATGAATTTGAATGAATTGGGATGAATATAATCTTGGAACCTGAATGCAGGATAGATTGAAAATGTCCTGCATTTCAATCATGATAGAGTTGTTGTTTGAAAGAAAGTTGTCAACCAAGTGTGAACGACTACACTTAGCCTTGTGAAGTCATCAGATGATTAAAACTGCCCTCCTTCCATTTTATAACACAAACCCCCGTGAGAGTTGTCTTTGGAGACAAGTCGCGTCACAACTTGACACAGTTCTCAATACATATTTATGAGGTAAATGATCTCTTTGTTGAATGAAAAATGCAAAGTGATGCGTTCGCGTGACAGCCGCGGATGGCGTCAAGCCGTCCAGACTGAAGATGAGAGCACCTTTCTGCTTTATTTAAAATTTGTAGTCCAAATTGAATCGAACCACGTGTACACAAGTGATGAATGCACAGGACCTATCTTTCCTCACAGATTATAAAAGAGTACAGTATAGACTGTGGGAAAATAAGGCTTAGGGAATGATGGCAACAGAATAATGATAAGACAGAAGTAAGGAGGAAGAAATATCCCCTCGTTATGCTGAACTCACGAAAGATGATCTTAAAGAGAGGCTTTTTTTTTAAAGAGAGAAGAGAGAAGGCTTTTTTGGAGGAGCTTTAATTTTTAAAGCCCTTTTTGTAAGCGGCATTGGCCTTCAATTTGCCTGTGAGTCAGTTTGAGCCGCGAGGTCGGGTCGAGGGCAGTTTGAAAATTTAAGATACCGCAGATTACCGCCCGCGGATATGGAAGAAGATTGACGGCGTAAGACCCCCCCACCCCGGACCTAGAATCTCCCCCCCCTTAGAAGATTCAGACCCCCGAACAGAGAAGATAGAAAGAAGACCTGAAGACGATCAGAAGAGACCCCCTGCGGGGATCAAACTGTCTGTTGTATTGCCCTCCGCAATTGTGTAAACAGATCACTGTACAATGTAGCTGTAGCAAGGATACGCCGGGTTGGCTTTGTGGTCAGGATAAATATTGGCTACATTACGACGTCATTGTACATGTAAATCCTAATTGCAATGTTACAATCAATGTGGTAGTTCAAAAGATGCATTTTAAAATTAAAAAGCAGTTATAAAGCAAAATGGTGATTGTTTTGAGGAATGGGTTGATTGTTTAAATGGGTGTGATGCAAAAGCCAACAATATCCACGTAGGTGGCAAAAGCAATCATATCAGAAACATGACCTCGTCTGCGAGGTATTATTGTAAAATTTCTACATTATAAATAAACAGAGAGAGAGATGACGAGCCCCGGAGGGCAGGATGTGATGCAATGATTTGTCAAAATTTCAGAATCTGTGTGTTTAATCTCAATAGTTTCAACACCCCTAATTTGGAGTTGTTGTGTTTGGATTGGGTGGCTACTATCCTGGATTATTATACTTATGGGCTGCAGGATTCGTCATTCATGTACGATGCAGGTGTGTTTGCTCTTCACTGAGGGAATAAGTTCAGTGTAGTATTACAGCGCGCTTTGGCTATGCTGCACCGAGTTTTTTTGACAAAATGTTAGTGCTGCCCAACGGCGCATTGGTACCCTGTTACATTACTGCAATGGCAAGCCTGGAAATTGAACTTCCAGGTTATTTTCAGCAAATAAGGTGCCTATCAGTATCTTAGTTTGAATTTGAATTAACACTTGGCCATGCTTGTACGTTTTCTGTGATGAATGAAGGTATGCCTCTTTATGCTCTTCTTTGAGAAGAAATACTTTTTGTATGTGGGATGGCTTATGAAATGTTGTATTTTGTCGATGCTATTTAGTGCCCAGATTGTTCTGCATTATGCATATTGCCAAAGTGGGAATTTTTCCTGTTGGATACTTAGACGACAGTTGGACTGCCAAAATTTAAAGCTGTTTTAAATTTCAGCTTGTAGTTGAATAAAATTTGTCGTACAGGTGAGGAGTAGAGGAAGGAGAACCATTTTCGCTTTGCCTCGGGCGGCACATAGCTTGTTTTGACATGTCAAGAAATGGCCAAGACATCAGATTGTTGTGCATTGTTTTTAGAATTCCTTTGGCAGTGATTTGAGATTAAGGAGCAGATTAGGATAAAAATAGAACACTCATGCAAACATGGGATTCTATTCTTGTGAGGAAGGTTGAACCTCCTTCCCTCCACATCTCTTTACAGTTTATTTATTTGTAGTGAGTGGTCACTAAGGAAAAAAAAACAATTGCATTAAAAGGTTTTTTTTAAGTCACTCTGCTTAAGAAGTGTTTTGATTGTGTTGAGAGATTAGTAAATGTATTGTGTTGATAGGAATAGCCTGGAGCACTTGTCTTGAATATTCCATATGTCCCACACACATGAGGGGATCTGAGAAATGACTGAAACAGGTATTGCTATGCCAGATTGGAATAAGGAAAGGGGCAGGTTGGTCACAATGACTACTGGGGGGAAGAAAAGAGAAAAAAGAGGGGGAAAGAAAGAGGGGATTTTAAAAGATAACCACTTGACCGCAGAGTCTTGTTCACTATGCGCCATGCAGGGACATGGTGGAAGAAATTAAAAAGAGTACTTAAGTTTAATCGACCTTTGACCTCAACCTTAATAAATATTGTGGCTTTTATGAATTGGGTGTGCATACCTGACACGAAAGTGACCTTGCCTTGGAAAATGTAAAGTGGACTTCAAAATAGATTTCGGCACACCATTGCATACTTGAAAAATGGCTTACTGTATATTGCCGCACCCAAGTCACACAGTCAAATGGTTATAACTTAATTTTATTATTTTTTTTTTAAATGTTAAATTAAAAGGCATCCCATGT
Source organism: Ophioderma brevispina (assembly GCA_023653785.1). NCBI lineage: Eukaryota > Metazoa > Echinodermata > Ophiuroidea > Amphilepidida > Ophiodermatidae > Ophioderma > Ophioderma brevispina. The sequence continues at coordinate 18,347 of JAMKCH010024100.1, read as the reverse complement.
AAGACTTCTCTCTCGATGAGAAACATCCCAAATTTGTCTAGAATTTGACCATTTTGGCTTTATATTTAGTAATGCACACTCTATGTGTTGCAAATCAATTGATGCCTGGCTGGTGGGAGTCTAACTTTTTAAGAAATGCGGTTTTAAACGGTATGTGGTGGATGGTGTTTTTTGTTTCGTTAATTAAAAGTGGTCTAGTTTTAATGCAAAATGTAAGACAAAGCCCAGAACCCCCCCCCCCCCCCCCCCTCCACGCCCCAACATTCATGTTAGTTGCTAACCCCCCATAGCGGCATTAGAGGGACGAGTAACAGACGAACCCTGAACTGTCTGCTGAACTCATAGGCTTTGTGTTTTGTTTTTATTCGGTTGGTTTTGTCTCCCGCACACATCAAAGGAGCCAGCTGTGAATTTCAACAGCTACTGTTTAAACAGCTTGGCTTTAGTCTTCATGGAGGGACTTGTTTCTTTAACATACAATGAAATGAAAGTACAGGTAATAGGTGAGAAATTCCTACTAATGGAGGGGAAGGTCGAGGCGGTTAGTATGTAAGTTCGGTTAGTAGGAATTCGGAATGTGATGTGGGATGAGGAGAGAACCGCAGGCAAGTAAAAAACATTTTTAGTTGGTGTGAGGAGAGGAGCAGGCAAAATCGGAGAGCAGGCAAGTTCAAAGTTTCAAAAAACATAGTTGTTTGTTTCTTCAACGGATCTTCTCCAATAAAAATAAACCTTTGAACGTCCTCAGAGAGAAGTAGGTGTTCGTTACAGCCAATAAAGTGCAAATTTTTATTTTAAATATTTTGTTATCAGAAGAAGTAATCCTTGGTGATGGATCCCTCCAAAGTGGCCCCTCCCCCCCAACTTCCTCAAAAGGGGTAGTGCGCGTGGCCGTGTGTCTCGGGGGTGAAATGATGGGTTGTGATTGGGTCGGGTGTGGTTTGTGTGTGTGTTTTGTGTGGTGTGAATTGGATTGATTGTTGATATTAAACATGCTGCATGACCCATCAGAAACTAACATTTTTCTTAGGGATATACAACTTACAAAAATTGACAAAATGAGTGGTGGGTGGTATAAGCCGGTAGGATTACCAAAATGCACCTTAAAGATGTCAATGGTAACCCTTCCAACCTGGTAATTCTGTTATGGGGAGGTTTTTGTTTTGAGATTTTGCAAGAAGCTCAAAACCATTGAACCTATACTATACTTGATTCATTATAAGGATTGATGATTGATGAAACATGACTTGATAAAGTAATTGATATAAACACAAAAGATGACCACATAGGTCATAATGAAATTCCTAAGGGTAAATATACTTAGTAAGCTATTATAGGTATTTTTGTACAACCTTAGGATGCTTTTTCGTCTCTGACAAATGGTGTGGGGAATGTTGGAATATTAAGTGGCAAAGAATGGGTAAGTTTCCACCTTACACTGGACATGGTATAGACTTGTTTGGACTCATTTGAATCAGAGATACCATCCATAGTGGCAGTGGGGTTTAGGGGGTTTTTGACCCCCACCCTTTTTACTGAGACTGAGGACGGACACCCCGTTATTTCTTTATCCGGAAAATTCGGACACCACCCCCACCCTTTTTACCATTCGCAAGCAATAATATTTGTGATTACCAGTAGTTAATGGAAACAGTTAACAATAATTCAATCAACAGAATTTGCACGGTGCTCTGTTTATAATTAAAAGAGTTGGACAATTATCTATATTCATATTTTATTTAATTAGTTTTTTGTATTTGGCCAGATATCCAAATTAAATTAAAAAAAAAAAAAAAAAAAAAAAAAAAAAAAACATCCATGTGAAAATCAAGCTTACCTCGCCAGTCAAGGCTCGGTCTTCTCAGAATGGCATGACTGGGCACATACGCCGTACGCAATTTGGTATACATGATCCCAAGGATCCAATCTCAAGTCATTTTCCAATTTTCAGACCCCCAATATTCAGCTTTTTCTTTCTTCCTCAATCTCATCTGAACAAATCCCTAAGCCTAAATTCTGCATCAGATTGAATCTCTTCACCAAAAAATCATGCGATCCCAACTCCGTTGTTTTCGACATTTTAGACCGAGAACCTGCACGATCGATGCGTCATTTACGAAATGCTATGTTCATATTACCAAAACAGGGGGGAATGAAGACCCACCCACCAAGATATTTTAGAAATAAACGAATTTTTTGCACCAATCACCGTTTTTTGTAATAAAACGGATTATCTAAAACTGATGCTGAATTGAGCTCCCGCCCGATGAGCAGATATATAACATGCTTCATCCTTCCATGATTCTCAGGGAAGCTCAATGAGATTAAAGAAGGTGTGTTATTCTTAAAACAAATTATTATTTACCAAACCCTCCCTGATTAAGGAAGGTTTTTACCCATTAGGTTGCCTGTAATATGCAAAAAAAAAATAGATGTCATAGTGGCCACAATGGGTTTTTAAATAAACTTGAAAAAGCCACTTGGTTAATTTTCTTCGAATCATTAGAACTGCAAATTCATCATCAGAGAAATTATTTTTATAAAAAAAAAAAATATGGATTGCCAAACCAATAACGGTGAACTGCTTCTTTAAAATGATGCATGGTTAATTTACTCAATTTAGCCTGATAGTCTGTTTTTGTAATACATACTAAGAAGGGGAAAAGGAGGAAAAGTATGGAAATGAAACTGCATCAGGTTATGCTAGGTGTGCGATTGGATCTTGCTGCTATGAACTTGCTTGGTTGGTATCCACTTTTAAATGGTATGAAGAGGAGAAGTTAGTAGTATTGTTGCTTTTAACAATTGAAGTATAATTTTGTTGTGTGTAGCGGATTATTTGAATTGCTTTGCTACAGAAAGGGGGACTAATAGTCAAAAAATTTGAAAGGTGAAAGGGATTCTTAGTTTAAATTAAATGTTAATTTACAAAAGGTTAAACTTTAAACAAAACTGACTGCAGTTGCACAGAGTTGAATTGAATGTGATGAACTGTGATTTGATGCTTGTGCATAGTCTTTAGGCCTTTGCACTCGTCAAAAATACAAATGATCCAAAAAGGGTTTAAAAAGTAACCAAAATCTGCAATTACAATGCTGAATCTTGCTTGTGCATATTATTTTTAGGCAGCAGACTTTCGAGACAAGGAAGGAACAGATATACAGGCTGGTCATTTAAAGGGGGGGGATGACCCGATTTTATTTTTAAGCTGATATTTCAGCCCGTTGTGAAGTTAGAGCTAGAGAGAGAAACTTAGAAAAACTGATTTTATAAATACCCATAGAGTAATGTTCCAAAATTACTATAGGTCGACCAAAATGGGCCATATTTCACTCATAACATCCAAACCAAACATTCTTTAGCACTACTAAAATTTCACAGGGTAAAAGAGGAAAGGTAGTATTAACGAGAAAAAATTAGGACGTTCATAAGAGACCAAAAATTTTGACCACTTCAGTAAAATGGGGGCCCTGGAGACCGAAGGCTGAGGCTATTAGCGATCGTGACCAGGGACCTTTAAATGGTAATTAATAACTTTATAAATTGATGTGAAAAGAGCAGTGCTTGGCACTCACTGTTCACTTTTAAAGCCACAAAAATTAAATTGAGGGAAAATAAACCACAAGGAAATAATTGCAGTATTAATTTTTACAGTAAACTCGTTCATGTACAGATCTTTTTGACTAAATTGTACCAAAAAACCCCTACCACTACATTAAAATTCTTGTAATAGTGATGAAACTCTTGATTTACTTCTTAGCCTCAGGCCTGTTGAGGTATAGAGTAATGTGGGCCTTTGAATCTCCTCCCTCCTCCTAACAAAAATTGAATCACAAAGCGCGTGCTTAGTGCTATGATGGACTACCCTTTTCCTGGAATTCCCCATGGTAGCCATAGCACCAAGTACACCATGGTACAGAGGACAGAGGAACAGGAAGTACTCTTTGTATTTGGAATGAGTTGGCCTGGCGCTCCAGGGCTCGGACGATTCATACAATGATTCAGGTGCCAGTAGGAAGTCATTAAGAAGTGTTGAGTGGCTTTTGACACAATGTGATTAGCAATTGGGAAATCCCCACACTAAAGAAATGTCAAGCTCTGAGTAGCTGGGGGGGTCCTATAGACAATCGGAAATCCACACCTTTAAATAGAAAAATTTTTCGTTGAAAACGTTGCGCAAAGTATGCTCTCGAGATGTAAATTATGTGATCACTAGTCTATTTTCTGTTAGTTAGTGTGTACTTTTATTCCAATATTGATTATTTTTGATTTTGTACAGGTCTTTAACATCAGTGCCAAGAACCCATTTACTTCAGGTTATTATTGAATGATACGAGACCGTTCTCGAAGTAAAACCAGGTTGCTTGAATCAATGAAAGAAGAGAAAAAGAAAAGACAAAGAAAAGAAGAAAAAAAAGAAAAACAAGAAGAAAAGAACAAACACAGTGAGGGTATGAAACAAACTAGTACTTGAATTATACTCGATTCGCGATGATATAGGAGCCTGGGGAGGAAAAGTTTGGTTTGGGTCTAGCCATTAGATGAAATCAGGAAAAGAAGCATTTTAATTTATTAAGAAGTCGCGATGGGATCTGGCCTACAATTAGAAAGTGACTTGAAAGGAAAAAGGGCCAGTACAAAAACTTAATTTCTTGACTGTATTTTCAGAATTAAACTTTTGTCCAGTTTTTTTTATACAATCGATATAAATCAGTCAACATTCTTTCCTGTAAAATTTAATATTAAAAATAGTGTTAGGGATTTTTTTAAAAGATCTCACATTCTTAAGAAGAATTGAAAACAATTTGAAAGCCTACTGAGCACTATACGTGTATGTTTATACTTGAGGTCCTTTACATGGTCCTAAATGTACACTGACAAAGGTAATTCCCCCGAATTCTTACCGCTACTAAAGAAGTTTATGCGACGTTAATTACAAAGTTGAGCTTGCGTTTTTATGGGTTTAGGCCAAGGTTTTTGTTGTTTTTTTTCATTTGTAAATATTTTGTCAGGAGGAATTGTGGGGAAAAGGGTGGAATGAAATGAAGTAAGAGTCGTACAGAAAGGAGTACAGGGACGTCTTTTTATATCAATCCATTTTGTTATTGAGGGACCTGAAGCCAATAATTTCTTGGAAGGTGTGCAAAAATTTCGTTTCGTGTACGGGCATTTTCTAGAAATCCCAAATGGCCGACTTTATCAATCTCAAAGTCATTCAATGGCCATAAATTTATTGCAGATCCAGGTTTAAAGCAGCTAGGAATCTTTTGGAACGGGTTTTTGACGTGATTGATCACAAAACTACCCAATTTTCAAATATGGGCCCACCCCAACAACCGATATGCCCTGATGAATCATTCAATGACAAATCATCAAGGTTTTGTGATAGAGGCATAAATCTGGGCTATATACCCAGTAGGAAACTCGTTATCGGACATTAAGTGTGGTAAAAAGCTTACCAACTCAGATGGCAGTCAATATGAATGCCTTTTAAGACTTAAAACCTATACAAAGTGTACTATATTCATAATCATTGGGCCCCGACATTTGAATTTTGAGCATGTGTCTCAAAACAAATATACCAAGAGTACGAGTCATATGCCCAGAAGGAATACATCTCATTACTTTAATTTTTTAAAACTTTAATAATCAGTTTTGGGTGTTTTAAACTAAGTCCACTCAGATGTATCGTAAGTTTTAGGTTTTTTTTTGTTTTAAAGGAAAAACTAAAATGCCAGATAAGAATGTCATAATGGTCAAAGGCTTATCCCACACCTTAATTACACAACTTTATAATAATTAGTTTAGTTGATTGTGTTGTATACATATAAACACAGACAATGTAGGTTTTGACTATTTTAAAGGCAGGCTGTATTGGCCTGCCATCTTGAATTTGAAACAAGTTAAAAAAAAAAAAAAAAAAAAAATAAGAGTTTTCTAGTGATCAAATACATGTATCTCATAAGGTGTTAAAGCATTCATAATTAAATTATAAAACCTTTGCATGTAGACACTGGAATTATCAAGCCTCTTCTAAATTGAGGCAAAATGTTGCAGAATACTTTGCAGAAACTGACCTCGTGATCCGGAGCGTTGGAATGGCAATGCATTGTCTAGAGGTTGTTGTAAAAGTACCACGTGCAGGTATGTCAATTGTAACATATTTTGAAAACATGCAGAACCGTGTTTTTTTAGGTGTTCGTATGTATCCCATATCCCTTACGTACCTCCTAACTCCGTACTAGGAAATTTTTCACGTTGATGGAACCTGACGATTGCGATTTCGAGTGAGTAGGGAGCCCCCTACCCTGACTTAGTAATTTTTGGTATTAGTCGTTTTTTTGAACTAGGGCATTCAGCCGAGACCCCGATCCCCGCTCTCCCCGCTTCCCGGCTCTTCTTTCTCCTTCTTTAAGTCCACCGGCCATTTTCAAGGTGAATGAAGACAAGGGAAGCGGTCCGCTCTGGATTTGGAATTTATTACGTTTATTTTTTGAACAAGTCATAAATAATGCGATGGTTGTTGTGAACGTGGCCTGGGCTAGGGGATTTTTCACCGAAGATCTCTAGGGGCGCGACTTTTCCCGATGAAGAAGGAGGAGAAGGGAAGGCAGTCCGACTCTGGACTTAGTTCATTTTTGAAATGGATACGTACGTGACATTGCACCCCCCAACGTTCGCTTTAGTAGATTAGCCTTGACAATAAGGAGGTAAGATAATGGAATGAGAAGGAAATAGAGATGAAGTGGTACAGGCATAAGTGAATATTGAAAACCATAGAGTGTGTTAATAATCATAGAATCGGATTGTGTACACGCATTCTGACCAGGAAGAGAGGCTAGCGGTACGCTCTCTGCCTTGTTATTTTTGAAAAGTTACATACCGTGGCCCGGCAAGGTGACTTTTACCCACAAAAGATCTAGGGGCGCGACTGGGGCGACTTTCGCTTGACAAGGAGCGGTCCGCTCTAGACTAGTTATTTTTTTTTAAAAGTCTACATACCGTGGCACGGCTAGGTGACGTTTCACCAATAAAAGATCTAGGGCCGACTTTCCGCTGAAACAAGGGAAGCGGTTCCGTCCGATCGGAATCTTTAGTTGTGGGCGAAGGGTGAGTTCGGTTAATCAAGAGGAAAGCGACGAGCACAATATGTGAAAGCCCCCCGGTTAGATGGGTGGATTTGAAAAAAAGATTGATCTAGGGAGACTTTCCGCTGAACAAGGGGAGGAAAAGCGGGGTCGTATCCGCTCTGGATAGTTTTATTTTTGAAAAAGGCTACATACCGTTTGGAAAAAAGGAGATACGGATACTGCGCTGTGGTGTGGTTTTTTCGCCTTTTAGGCAGGATCTAGGTGAAGGGTTTGTGTTGTTGTCTTTATTTCTAGGTTTTGTATTTCACCAACAGACTAGGGCGCGCGACTTCCGATGACAAAGGAAGGGGAGGGGAAGGAAGGGAAAGGAAAAGCGGTACCGCCGCTACCGTCTCCGCTTCCCTCGGTCCGCTCTGGACTTCCCGCCGCTCTGGACTCTCGTGTGTCTGGGGTGGCCGCCTTCTGTGGTGGACTTAGTTTTTGTTTTTTTTTTCTGACCTCGGGACCAACCCCCTGACCTCTAAACCGGTCACAACTCGGACATTTTGACCCGGGCAAGTAGTGACCCTGACTTAGCCGGGGGGCCACCACCACGGCAGCGGCAATGTTCACACCCGCTGCTGAAAGCTGGGTGTGAAACTGATTGAAATTGTCTAAGTCCGGAGAGAAGAAAAAAGAAGAAGCGAAAAAAAAAAATTATAACTCCCCCCCTCAGGCTTTCCCCTTCCCCCAAGGGAAACGGGGGGGGAAGGGAAATACAATAAAAAAAAAAAAAAAAAAAAAGTTTTATTTTTATGGTATTTATTTCATTGTATTATTTCATTATTTATGACAAAAAGAAAGGAAAAACATTACTTACCTTGACTGAGACTCGAACCGGGAAATTCGTAATCCTAGCGTCTGGGTCCGTCGTCTTCGCATCCACTGGGCCATCTAATACTTACCTGAAAAATGATGGGCATGTTATAATTTTTTTATACCTTGGAATCAAGCCGGGGCCACGGCAGGCCCAGCAGGCCCAGCGAAAAACTTGTGTGTTCCGGTTAAATTTCTAGTGTGGCAGCCCCCTGACCTTTAAACGGTCGCCAACCCTGACCTAACCCGGGCAGGCAACGATGCCTTCAATTGGGCGGTAACTAAGGGGCGACCGCAACCCTTGTTAAGGGCGCATGCGTTTTACCGTATGTTGGCCTATTGCTATGAATCGGTCCCCCCCCCAACCACTAACCTTACCCGGTCGCAACCCCTCTGACCTTGAAAACCCAGCTATCTGACCCCTCACTTGACGGTAACTAAGGGCGACCGCACGCCTGTTTAGGCGCGTTGCGTTTTACGTAATGTTGGGCCTCGTGCATGAATCGGTTCCCAAAACACTTACTTACCCCGGGTCGCAAAACCCCCCGACCTTGACCCTGGCTAACTCTCTCCCTTTGACTTGACGGTTAAAACTAAGGGGCGGACCGCACGCCTTTTAAGGCGCGTGCTATTTTACCGTAAGTGGGGCCTCATTGCATGGAATCGGTCCCAAACCACTAACCTCTTACCCCGGTCGCAAACCCTTGAACCTGACCCGGCTAACTGACCTCTCACTGACGGTAACTAAGGGGCGGCCCCCCGCCGTGTTAGGCGCGCCTGCAGTTTTACCGTAATGTTCGGAGGCCTTACAGAGGTCTATGAATTAAACCCTTTTGCTAACTTAGAGGGAATTTGTGTTTTAATTTGTTCTTTCGGACAAGGTGTAATGTATATTGGAAGTTGTGGGCAAGGGGAAATGTTGGTCTTCTTTTGACTTAAGTTTTTCTTCAACATCTGTTATCACAGACATTTTCTGATAAGATTGATTTGGTGTGTGTGCGTGGTATAGTAAGTTCGGCTTTCTTGTAACTTCTGTAGTAGCAGTAGCTCCAGGCTGCAAGTCTTGTATGGAGAGTAGAGTTTGTATTTGGACACTGTTGGGTTTATTATTAAACCAAACCGCACCACAGGCCGCAGGGGAACCTATATTATCCTGGAGAGCGATAGGGCCCCCCAGCCCATTCAGTACCTTGCCGGGTACAGGATACAAATACCGGTTCGGATGAAGGCCTCCATGTGTTGGTTATTGGGCCAGTTCCAACAGTTCGTGTAGGCTGGACATGGGTGGTGGGTGTAGGCAGCAGTGAAGTGATGAAGCGATTGAGGGTGGGATGGACTGGAGAGGTAGCATTAGCTAGCTGAGAGATTGAAGTTATAAAGTCTTTTATGTTAGTTGACTTGTAGACAGCCGGCCGGTCGACGGGTTAGGGGAGATCAGCTTAAAGTAAAGTGTCCGGTCAAGCCAAAATAAAAAACAGATGGTGCGCTCTTAACTCAGCACAACATCTTGTGTCTCTGTTGTAACAGTTAAGCGATTCTTAAATTGTAAAATCATTAGTTCAGAGGTGAACTAATCGCTCGGCACAAAACTGTTATGCGTTCGGCTATAGTCAATGTTAGAAACACAGGGTCATGGGTGTTTTCGGACAACGCTGGGCACGTTCAATGTCCATTTGGTCCGAGGTACAGTCAGCGGACAAAGTTAGCAAGGCAGGGTGCCCTATAATTCGGCCAACCTTCCCTTAGGAGTCCGTCATTCGTCAAAATGCTTGGCAAATCACCGCCTGTTGGACCGAGAGGTGGGTTTGGTGTTCGCCAATCAACGTGCCAAAAGTTGAGCCAAGAGTGGAAAGCGAGGGGTATACGAAAAAAGCACTCCACCCGACAGAGATGATCCCGCACGTTCTGCACCAGAACTTGTCCGCTTCGCCCTTCCTGAAGCAGTCGTTCTCCGAGTGTATGGCATCTCCGACAAGGGTGCCGGATTGCCTCTTCCTCAATCAACCCGCCATTGCCCGGGGCCCTATTGGTTGAGGCATGTGGCTTACTACAGGTCGATCAGGGGGAGACTGCGCCGCCCGGCCGAAACGGCAATGAGCTCCGTCGGCCAGTTTGAGGATATAAACTCGAATGGCGATTCAATTGATCAGCAGCCGGGTTTGCCGCCGGATTGTGGACACGATTGTAACCAATCCAGGCATTGACCCGGCCGATATCGACCAAGAAGTAACGCACCTGCTTCCCACCAGTGCTGAATCTTTCTCCAGCAGGAGTTAATGCACGTAACTGATCAGCTTTGTCAACGCGTCCTGTACTTGTATACAACAATTTACGGGCGGAGCGGGCGATAATGTGCGCCTCTTTCCTAGAGCTTTTGGTGAGCCGAAAGCGCCAGCTGATCTTCTCGGGATCATTGCCATCGCCTCACCGTTCGTTGACCATAATCGGGTGGGGGGTGGGGGGTATCCCCCCGGTGGTACCGTTTTATGCGCCGTTGAAAATATGGCCAACCACCTGAGGTCTTTTCCAAGCCTTCGTTGTCAAGTGATCGTTGTGCGCCCATTTTGGCGAACATAAAAAGTCCACGCGGGGACTTTTCCAGTCTGATACCCTCTGGCTTGGGGGTTGTTTGCGGCTAACTTTTGAGAAGTCAGTCGGCCGTCCCCGTGAATTTTCGCTTTCACGGCCCCCGGTTAGATAGGTTTTATCGTGCTACAACAGTTTTCCTGCGGCTAATAGATAGATCCCGTACAATTGTCGCAGAAATTGATGGTGGAACTTGTTTGTGGTGACTCGATGTCACCTCGTCGAGCGCGGGTAATCCACGGCTTTCCGCCGTGTGTTTTGAAGGTTGCAGGGCGTAGTAAAGTAACGGTGCACATGTATCCAGTGTCCAATTCGCATAATGCGTACATTCTGAAGCCGTGGCTGGTAGCCTTGGTCGGCAGTCGATGGTTTCGTCAGCCAACCTTAATGCCCCTTGTACGGCACCCTGTTTTTTTGGCTTCATCGAGAGGAGATAGTGAAGTTGCGGATGATTGCAGTTAATTTCTCCTGGGCAATTACGCTGAAACAGTTGTCCCAGGCGGACGGAATCTATCAAGCGGCTGGCTTTCGGATGTAATGGACTTATGCTCTTTTTCTTCTCGGGTGTCTGCAATCCATCTATTTGGGTCGGTAGTAGTAGGGTTCGCACAAGAGATGCTAACAGACAGGACTTCAAAACGCAGTTTACCCAATTTTTCGCAGTGCAAATCATTCGGGTTTCGTAAACCCGGATGGGGGTGACCAATAATCCTTGGCGTTTCGCAAGCGAATTAAGACCCATCACCGATGGATACCAAACCACGCGCGGATTTCGCGGCCGATGTCAGATTTCTACCCCTCTTTTCTCTCCAACGGTGTTTGTCCAGTCGGCGATTCCCGGGAAGAGATAAGAGGAGAAAAAACTCCACAAAATAGTCCAGGGGACGGGTCGGTTGTCAGCGTCAAAGGTCGGTTCACTCGGCAGGTTTGTACCGCGAAACAGGTGTCGTCGCACCGGGGTCAAATGTGACGTCCATCCGAGATAGTCCTTAGAAGGGTCCAGCAGGGTCCATCGGTCCTCGCTTCGGGTCATTTTCTGCCTGGTCGATGTACTCGGCACCTCTGTGCGGGTGGGTGGGCTGCGCGGGATATTCAGATAAAATCCTTCTGATCCTACAGGCTCATCAAGATCAGTGGCTAAGTCAAGGTACCAGCGTTCGTTGGTCCGCGTCAAGCGCAGCTTCATAACGGGTGGACCATGTAATCGTGTTGCGCGAATTTCCTTGGGGATTGGGATGACAACGCGGAGTTGCTCCGATCTGGGCAGAATAGCTTGCCGATGAAGCTGATGCAAAAACCGGGCACTTTCCCCCGGCTCCTTTAGCCTTTTTTGGCTTGGGTTTTTTGGCACAGCAGGTCGGAGGAAGAGAGCGCCGACTCCGCTGATGAAGTTGATGCGCCGGATGTCTGCTGCGCGCTTCGCTGCCCAACCCGCCTCAGGTCGGGCAGTATTTCCGTGTTGTGCGGTCGGCGGTCTTGCTGCCGCTACTCTCCCCGATATTCCACCTCGCGGCCTTTTCCTCTCTAGGTTATTTTTGGCTTTTTCATCTCTCTATTCTTTCCAAACACCGAGGCAAGCTGTTCCTCGGTGAAGGACTCCGAACTTTCCGAAGTTTGAGTTGATATCACGTGGTCCATTGCTAGACTGATACAGAACGCTGGCGATCGCTTTTTCCTTTTTTTTATACCTAGCCAGTTTCCCGCCACGAATCATAACGTGCCTAGCAGTTCCCGACCACGTAGCATCACGTGCCACGCGTCATGTGGGTATCACCTGAGTTATCACGTGAGGAAAAGGTTATTGCGAAAAAGAAAAAGAAACAAAAATTGACTTACTTGAGTGGGACCGAACCTGAATCCTAGCGGTCTTGGGTCCGGTGCCTTATCCACTGCACTATCTGATACATACTGATAATATGATTGCCTTTTATGAATTTATACCTTGGAATCCAAGCCGGGGCCACGGCCAGCGAAAACTTCTACCTAACCGGACAAAGGCATGTAACTTTCTATTGTTCGAGCCCTGACCTTTACGCGGTCCCGCAACCCTGACCTTAACCCGGCAACTGACTCTTCAATTGGCGGTAACTAAGGGGCGGCCGCACGCCTGTTAAGGCCGCGTGCAGTTTTACCGTTTTAATGTTGGGCCTGCCTTACTTGCATGAACGTCCCAACAGTGACTGACGCGGTTGGGTCGAACCCTGACCTTAAACCCGGGCAAACTGAACTTCAATTGGCGGTAACTAAGGGACGGCCGCACGCCTGTTAAGGCGCGTGCAGGTTTTACCGTAATTTGGGCCTACTGCATGAAACCGTCCCCACACCTGACCTTTACGCGGTTCGCAACCCCTGAACTTAACCGGGGAATGACCCTCAATTGGAGGTAACTAAGGGAGGCGCACGCCTGTTAAGGGCGTGCTGCAGTTTTACCGTAATTGTTGGGCCTATAGGTCTGGTTGAATTACCCTTTTGCTAATTTATAGGGAATTTGTTGTTTTTATTGTTCTGACAATGTAATTGTTAATGGAATGTGTGGGCAAGGGAAATGTGTTCTTTCCTTTGAATTAAGGTCATAACATCTGTTATCACAGACGTTTTCTGATCCGTTATTGGTGTTGCTGGTGGCGAGTAGTCGTTAACTTCGGGTGGTAGCATAGCTTGACAGGCGGCCCCTTGCAAGTCTTGATGTATGGTAGCAGTAGTTTGTTATTTGGAACTTGTTGGTAAACAACGCAACCACGGCGCAGAGAAACCTATATTATCCTGGGATGGATAGGGGCCCGGCCCATTCAGTTCCTAGCCGGGTACAGGATCCAAATCCCGGTCGGATGAAGGCCTCCCAAGTGTGATTTTATTGGCCAGGTTCCAACGGTTTTGAGATGTCGCTGGACTTGTGTGGTAGAGCAGCACTGAAGTGATTTGCCGGCGAGGGTTAGGGCACAGGATCGGGCGCGAAACCCGAAACATCTGGTAGCATTGCCATGGCATTCCATCAGGCAAAACTATCTGGATGACAACGCGATGGTTGATCCCTTCTGGGCAGGCTAGCCTTGCCCGATGGACTGGATTCTACCGGTGATTGTTGCGGTATGGGCATGCCATGGCATTGACAATCAGGCGATAGATATCCTGGGGATGAAACCGCGAGGTGCTCCCTGTGGGCAGGATTAGCCTTGCGATGGACTGGAGCGACCGAGGCCCTTTCCCCGTTCTCCTTTGGCCTCTGGCTTAGGCAAAGCAGGTGGGGGGGAGGAAAGAAGCGCCGGCCTCCACTGCAGTTGATGCGGCGGGGGGGGTCTGCCCTTATACGCTTCTCGCCGCAGCAATACAGGCTGTGGGCTGGAATTGGTCTCTTCTGCTGCGCCTGTCTTCTCAACTTCTTCTCGTTTCCTCGAACTATAAATCCAAAAAATTCTCTCTCCTCCCGCTCAGACTCATACTCGGAGCTTGTTTCCTCTTCTCTCTCCCGCTATCCTCCCGCCATCATCTCATAAAACTCTCTACGCCCTCTCTTTTTCAGATGCTTTGTAGTTTAATCTACCCCCCTCCCTCCCGGAAAACACTATCTCAATAATTTTTCCTGTGAGCTTTACATTGCGTCCATTGCTAGACTAGGACTGATTAAGATCGCTGGCGTTCGCCTCTTTGATACCCAAGCAAAGTTTCCCGCCACGAATCACCACGTGCCACGTACCACGAGACGGTATCACGTGAAGTTATCACGTGAGAAAATGTAGGCCGAAAAAGAAAAGAACAAAAATTTACTTTACTTGAGTGGTGACTCGAACCTGGAACCGGAATCCGAGGCGGTTTGGTGTTGTAGCGTCTGGTCTTAGGTCCATCGTCCTATCCACGATCAATCTGATACTTACCTGAAAACTGATGGCATTTTTATAATTTTATACCTTGGAATCAAAGTAGAAGCTACCGTCACTGAGGAACCCGGTCGGTCACATGATGGAAACGGAACTTTTCACCCCGTCTCCAAAATTTCTTCCAAAGGATACTTCCGGCGTGAAATTCAGATGCGGCTGGCCTTTCACTAAAATCCAAGTTTTACGATTTGACAAAATATCCTACATTTGAAAAATGGAAAAGATCCTCTTTCGAAAAAGTGACTAAGTCCACTTTTGAAAAAATGAAAGTCCAGAGAGACCAGCCTCGTTTTAGCGGGGAAAATTTGGCCTAGATCCAGAGCAATAGGTTAAGGGTGTTGAAAAAAACTAAGTCCAGAGCGGTCGGTTCCTGTTTTTTACCGGAAATTCGCGGTACACGCGTGGTGTGTAATGGTCACTCTGGACTTTTGAAAAAATGACTAAGGCCAGAGCGGACCAATGCCTCGGTATTTAGCGGGAAATTGGCTTCTAGATCCAACAGCCAGAGTTCAGGGTGAAAAAACAAGTTCCAGGAGCGATGCTTCCTTGATCTTTAACCGGAAATCGCCGTTACATGTGTGTGAAACTGGTCCGCTCCGGACTTGTCAATTTTTCAAAGCCCACTGCAGGGGCCCGACCATGTATAGTATCGTTCTGGTCCCGAACAAGGACGAAGCGCTGCAGGCCGGCTTTTGGGCCTCGGCGCCCGCTACATTTTTGTACACCACTAATGTAAACGCTACCGAAAGCGTCCACTAGATCCAAAATCCAGATTTCGCATACGGCACCCGTTACATTTCTAGCTCTTTCCCGCGGAGAGCCGCTCTCGGTAAAATCACTACTAGTGGGAAACCGCCCGTCTGCCGGCTACTAAAATGTTGGCCCAAAACACTCTAGCCGCTCAGAGAAAACCACGCACCGGGCCAGTCGTGCCAAAAACCCGACATACTCCCCTATAGTATACGATCTGGTCCGGCATTGGGTGCCCAATTGGCACCTTCATTTCTACCGCGTCCAGACCTGAACACATCCGGACCGTGTGGGTCTGCATAGAAACCGCGGCAGGGCCCGGCATCTTTAATGTTTTTCCCTTCAAAACCCTATTTAAGTTGGTTTTGCGGGGTTTTGCAGAAACCGGCAGGTGGCCAACATTTTTTTTAGTAAGCTCAGGGTGATTCCCGGGCGACAGAAGTGGTGACGAATTAACCGCACGATGCAAAACCTAGCCGGCCACGGCAGCCAAACTTTTTCAAACAGGAAGAGGAACCACGGCACTTCCCGCTGGAAAAGGAAGCGTCCGCTCTGGACTTAGTCTCATTTTGAAAATTTTCAATTGCCGATGCCCTGCCACGTAACGTGTAGGGCACGGCCTTTTAAACTGCGTAGTTTTGACCAAAAGATGCCGGTAATCTGCTCGTAAACTAGAAATCACTAAGTCACCTTTTTCAAGGGGCGAGGGGCCACGGTAGCAACATTTAGCCAGGCCACAACGGAAAATCACCTATTAGTGGGCCGAGACTACCCGTAGGTCCGCAAGAAATGTTGGCCACTGTTCGGCTTACGGGAAACATATGTAAAGATAAGGTGTTGTTGAAGGGTTTATATCTAATGTTTTCAGCGGTAGTATATTGCCCCGTAGTCTGACTGCAAACTAGACACAAGTCAGTGAGGTTAAGTACTGGACCATCGCTATGAAATTGCAGACCGACGGATACTATAGGAGGGTTAGGGCCCTCGACATTTCAAATAGTAAGCTAAGTTCAGAGTTCAGAAAAAAACTAAGTCCAGAGCGGGCGCGTCTTGGTCAGCGGGAAATCGCTCTAGATTATTAAACCAACTAGGGTGTTGAAAAGTCACGTGCAGGCCACGGCAGGGGAGATTTTTCCATTAGAGACCCACTTCATGATCAGTGAAAAAATCCCCCTGCTATACTAAGCGAAACGTTGGGTGGATGAAATGTCACGTAGCCATTCAAAAAAACTAAGTCAGAGTTCAGAAAAAAAAAGAAGTCCTCCATGAGAGCGGGACGCCTCCTTGTTCAGCGGGAAGTCGCCTTAGATCTTTGGATGAAAAGACACGTAGCGGGTCCCACCGCATGTTGATTTTCAAAATGAACTAAGTCCCAGATTCAGAGCGGACCGCTTCCTTGTCAGGGTGTAAATCGCTCTAGATCTTTATGTGAAAAAGTCACCTAGACCGGCCACGGCCTGTAGACTTCAAAAATGAACTAAGCCAGGAGCGGACTGCTCTTGCTCAGCGGAAATCGCCCTAGATCTTTGGTGAAAAGTCACCTTAGCCGGCGCCAACCACGGCATTGTGACTTTTCAAAAATGAACTCAGTCGAGAGCCGTACCGCTTACTTGTCAGGCGGTTAAATCGTTCTTAGAGGATTAACCCAACTCGTGGGTGAAAAGCCACGTAGCAGGGCCACGGCCAAGCTAGATGTTTCCATAGTAGCGGACCACTTCATTTGGTCAGCTGAAAATCACTCTAGATCTATAAGCGAACTTGGGTGAAATGGCCAGAGCGGACCGATTCCTTAGTAGTACCTGAAAGTGGACGCTTTACTAGACTAAGAGTGTGGTGTGGTGGGGCTGAATGAAAGTTTCGGCATGTTAGGCCTGGTGTTGGCATGGCCGCGATGAAATCAACTGAAATTGAGGATTTTGCCCAAATTTTGAAAGGTGGTACAAGTGGTTTTTAGTGATTTTAGGGATATAGCAATAAATATGTAAGATGGAGGGTTAAGAATATTTTAATGATTCCGAGCGCATATTTGCCTTTTGAGCAGCCATATTGGATTTTTGTGGCAATGTAATGATACAATTCCATACCCAACACTCTTCATTGTCTGTATCGGAACACTTACGGGATTATTTCGATTTTGGAGCATGGTAGCATCCATATTGGATTTTAAAAAAGCCACTTGCAACACATTTTGGCACACCCTCCAAAAATTATTGGCAAGAGAGCTTGAAAGAACTGTCCCTCAGTGATAATTACTATTGCAGCTTGCAATCATTTTTTATAAACCCCGTAACGTCCTTAAACCTTCAAAACCCCCTAGAAAAAAAATACCGGAGCGTACCCCTTTCTTGGTTAGTACAGAATTGTTCATAGATATGACAAAAAATACCGCTACTCACTTTTTGCAATTGTCCGATTTTCCTCTATAGGTCATTTAGGGATATACGACAGCAGAAAGGGATGGAACTTTCGTTGTGTAAGAGGATACTACCTAGAAAGTGTCCATTTCCCCATTTCTCCCGCCTTCTTGACTTTGAAAGTCACTAGGGATTAGGAATCTATTTGATATTGTCCCATTAAATTCTGTCGTAAAAGGGGCATGTTAGGGGTCAACAGGATATAAAAAATCTGATAACTTTTATGGAATCAAATTTGTCTTTTTTTATATTAAAAAAAATGTAATGCATTTGTTTGTATACTCAAATCTACTTACCGTCGCGGAGCGACAGTAATATTAACTTTTACTCGGGCCATTTTGGTGCCGTTTTTTGTGTTCGCGGAACTCCGTAAATGTCGTTCAATTTCGGCCGGTGAAAATTAACGTCATGCTGGTTGTTTGACCCCCTAGAAATAGTCCGGTGTAATTCTTTAGCTAATTTTTTTTTAGGTAAAAAACAGTGTTTTTTGTAATTTGTTCATGTTTTTATTTAAATGGAAAGTTTGGGTTTGTTTTACTGGGTTTTGAGTATGTACGAGATCAGCTGTCATGCTTTAAAGAATGTATCGAAAATTGTGCTTTCTAGATAGCGGATTTTGTTTAAAATCGCGTATATGTTTAGTGGAAAATAAATTATTGCTGCCAAAAAGTAAATTATTGATGTTGATTCACCCGATTCTCCTCGGGCGATTTGTAACGTAGGGTAGTTGGGTAGTACACGGTGTAATGCGGTATTTCGAGGTACCTAACTGGAAA
>JAMKCH010024099.1:0-25692 GCA_023653785.1 Ophioderma brevispina | reverse complement strand
AAGTTGATTTTCATTGGCGCTTTGTTGATATCAGGATAGCCGAAATGGTCCACGGGTTTTTCAAGTGTCTCAGATAATTAGTCGTAACTCCTGAACCAGCCCCCAAATTATAAACTAAAATCTCAAGAAAGATGACCACTCCTATAAAGGAAAATCAGCTAGAAACCCCAGTGAGATGACTAAACGGGTCCCAGGAAAATGTAGATGAAAAACCTCGTCCAAACCTTTACGGGGCATTCCATTCCAATAAACAGGGCACAAAAGTCACTACCAGTGGACATCATTGTGAACTATTGGATTTCAGTCAGTACCATGAATAGATCACACCAGTCACCCATGGAATTTTCTATTACTCTTGAAAAATCAATAGTCACTAATTGATGTCATCACCAAACTCAATATTGAACGCTTTCTCGCCCCTCCTTGTAGACTGACACAAACCACATCAATTCTATTTGGCATTTCCGGGACCTTTAAGTTTTGACACATAAGAAGTAATCTGATTGTATAGTTTGTTGTGTGTTTTTTTGGGGGGGGGGGGGGTTCTGTTATATATACCGATTTGCTAGCTGTGCACACGACGTCTTGTATATACCGGTTGCCTTAAGAAATACTGAATGGCTAAAAGGGTAAATATATGTGGCTAAAAATTTATCTTTAGACACCTCAGAATGAAGGTTAAAGAAATAGGGCTCGGCGAGAGTTTGTGATGTGTATCGATTCCGGTAATACCTCGCGATAGACGTTAGTCTGTACAGGGTGTCTAAAAAAATTTGCTATGATTATTAGGACTTGCGCCCTCTTTTTGGGATCACTAACCGTGGAAAATTTTGTTGCCAGCATGTAGTATAGTCAGTTATCTTCTTTTCTGAAAAAAAATCCCATCAACACGCATCAAATATCGGCAGGTATGCAAGATCATGCCATTCCAACTTCTGCCAATGGGATTAACAGTTACGGAGTGAGAGGAGAAAACGTGGGCTGAGCATTTTACCTATAGCCTATAGGTCTCCGAACATATTCGTATCGAGAGCATCAATTAATATAATTATGCATGTTATGAATCCTTATAACCAGGCAAAATCAATCCAGAATGCTTTTTCTACAAAATGGAGCCATCTTTAATTAAGCCTATGACATTTCATGATCCCAATTTCACTTAACGACCCCTATACCACTTCATCTACACATCCAGAATGTCCATCAGTTGTTTTTTTGTGTGTGTGTATAAGCCAGTGTGTAAAAAAACCACTAGAATGCGCATGTCCATCTTTCCCCAAAGTTGTAAGTGCTGGTACACCTTGGGGAAAAAGGGAGGAAAGAGCGTCTAGCCTTCACTGGGGATTACTTCACTATGGTGGAAATTCTGGCCGGGTGCTTAAGTGAAGTAGGGGTCATAAAAGGTCATCTCGGCAG
This sequence comes from Ophioderma brevispina, assembly GCA_023653785.1. NCBI lineage: Eukaryota > Metazoa > Echinodermata > Ophiuroidea > Amphilepidida > Ophiodermatidae > Ophioderma > Ophioderma brevispina. The sequence continues at coordinate 24,276 of JAMKCH010024099.1, read as the reverse complement.
GGCTCGTACCCAGGGCTTGCGGTCATACCCTCAAATCCAAATAGACCACATTTTGTGCAGCCTGCCCTAAGGACGGAAGACACATAGGGTCACTTTGTCCATGTTCCTGGTCTGTTGTTGTTGATGTGTTGTTTGTTGATGTCTGTGTTGTGTCTGTTGTAAAAGGGTTAAACATTTGCTTGTAATATCCTTATACTTGATGGATTTAAACCAAAAACTTGGGTCACAGGTGCAATATGGGATCCAATTTGTTGATGTGGTCATAGGTCACATACCAAAGTCAATGGTCAGTGAGGGTAAACCCAGCTTTTCATGAGGAAAAAGGGAGAGTATGAGAGTGAGAGGGAAAGAGAAGGGGGCGGGGCACTCTGGGTAGGGATGGGTGTCGCCCGACTTCTGAACTTAGGGACTTTGGAACGGATTGGTCTTTTAAATTAGGGCCTTAGAAAAATGATTTGGAGGAAATATGCAGGCTAGAACTCAAATTCGGCGCAAATTAAGCTTCTGAGGTAAACCATTCCGAAAAGGACCAAGAACTAAATTATGATCAACTGGAGTATAAGTAAAGTCAGTGCTGGATGCTTTAGAGTGTGAAATGGGTTGTTGGGAAATGAGAACCCTGGGGTGTTTTGGAAAGATATTTGGGGAAGTGGACCTGGGGTAATGGGAGGGGAAAATCGGGTTGTCAGAAAAGATCAGTTGTCTGGAAAGAGGGGACCCATGAGTATTTGGGAATTGGCATATTTGGGTAGTGCAAAGGCCCCACCTGTTGTAGCTGAGGAGAATCTCGTACTGAGAATGTGCTCGGTGGCAAGCTGGGGAAGGGGCTCTGAGACAGATACTGAAAAAGGGGATCTTGTGTAGTAGAAGGGGCATTGTGGCAGTTAGGACCTGGACTCGGGGAGTTCAAAAGTGAACTTATAGTTGCAAAGGGGCCCTGGGGTAGTAAACAGGGGCCCGGTAGGTGCAAAGGGTTACTAAACACGACGGGTCACGTCTGAGAAGGTTTCGTACGGAACTAACAACCCCCCGCAGCAAATCGCGAAAGACGAGAACCGCGAAATTCTAGTTTTTTGGAAACATACGTCAATAACGCGATGCTTCAACGCGTTATGGCCTTAATGGCTTGACCATATAATGCTGTTCCATGTTGAGGCCTCTCAGTGACTAAATCAATGCTAAAAAACCCAGATATCTTATTCCAGGTGCCGAAAAGGATATCATTGCCCAGAGGACATTAGCTTCACAAAACGTCGTATTAGAGTGCGTTAGCGACGGTCGTACTTTGGCTTTCCTGTATAAACTTACAAAACTTGTCCTTGTTTTTGTGGGCTTTGTAAAGGGTCCTCATTACGCAAGCCGTACAGATTTCAGACAAATACTTTCGAAACTTTGAACCAAAGCGTGCAGTCGGGGTGCAGATACTGTGAAGTAAAAAGATGAATAAAAAGAGTTCACATTCAGTACTTCTGATACAGGTAAATTCCAGTTGCCAAATTTCTGCTCATTGTCAAAGAGTGACTTGAAGAATAAGGAATTGTTTGGACTATCACTAATTATGTAGTTAGTAATGTATTAGATAAGTCGTAGGAATTAACTGAATAAGAGCATCTGAGGAGCAGTAAAAACGCGCCACCCGTTGCCAATAGTAGGTATGCCATTGTGACTATTTCGTTGGCCTCGACTTTTTAAACGTAGGAGTAAAAAAAGGGATGTAATTTGGTTCCAAACTCGATAACAGAAAATCGAAAAACAAAAATGATCACGAAACTAGTACCCTTACCTCGAGGTAGAGTCGGACTCAAGCTAGTTAACTCGTGCTCACGCCTCAAACCCTTCCCCCTCTCTCCTCTCTCTCTCAGATAAACTTTAATAACGACATTTGCCACATTACTCTCAGGAAACCCTCCCCATCTATTAAACAATTCTGTAAATTGAGCAGTTATAATGATTGAACTGATGACAAAAATCATTACATTAAGACTTTAAAATCTTCTTAGCTCAGATAATAGCAAAACAACCTTACCATATTAAAAATAAAAATCAGTTTTCAGTTGAAATTTGAAGAAAAGAAGTACCACTTAAACTCTGAGCCTCGCGGACATTTAACATAATTCAATAACCCTTTACATTAAACGTTTACCTTTCATCTATATTAGGATTTCTGAATTCATGCAAGTTATCGCGAAACATTAAACTAACGGGCCTCTTGACTTACCGCCGTTATTTATTCTCTCCACATCAGTAAGATATAGAAATCAATGAGCTAGATGGGCGTTCGTAAAGTAACAAGCTGAAAGCTTGTGAACTGGTTGAACTCCACCTCGAGCGGCTTTGCGCGGGGGGGGGAAGAGGTAAGTTAACCAATTCATCAAAGCTTGAAAGCTTGTTATTTTCCGCGAACGCCATCAGAGCGAATTGATTAGATATTTTACACTTAGAGTATGATATTCATTAATAACATTTTAAAACATTTTTGGTTAAAAACATTGCTGAAATTGGATTGAATAACGAAATAATTTGTCGCAATTTAAAATTTAAACATTGAAAAACACTTTGTCCTTGTCACCATCCAGTGACGGAGCTAACCAACTCCAAATGGGTTTTGATTGCTCTGGCCATTAACCTTCCAGTAACTAGATGGTTGTTTGATCAGTGCTTTGCTAAATACGAACAAAGAAGACGAGTGTTTTGTTTATCCTGGAGTAGGATTTGAATGAAAGAAATCAAAACCAAGACTATACGGAAATAAAGCCTATTAACCTAGTCATCCCAAACACTACGCGAGGGTATATTTCTAAAATATTCTTTATGTGTATCGGTGAGTCGACATTTGTGAAACAGATTTGATTTCAAATAGAAATTGACGGCGAGATGGGGAGCTTCTGCAATTTTGATCTCAAGAGGTAAACTGACTTAGTACCTTTTTTGTGGGGGGGGGAGGGTGAGGAACCTTCTATTTTCAACCAGGGTTTGGTCGATCACCATAAAATTTTCTTGGGGTAGGTTCTGTTGTTTGTTTTATTTTTGTCTTCTTTTGCTAATTACCTTAGGAATTAACAGTTCTGCATACAAATTTTTAAATGACAGTATGAAAAATAAATTGAATATCTGAATTATTCTATATTTGCTGCTGTAATAAAATACTAAATTGTGTCATGTCATTTATGAGAAAAGGTTTCATGTAAAGAGCAATCAATTTTGGAGACTCATTAAGTAAGCACACCGCTCTATATTTCCACATACCTACGTTGCATAGTGTGACACCGTAGAATTTGTATCTTAAGTTGCCATCAGTATATATACAGATTCCGCCGCTATATCTAATTGTTCAGGACAGTGATTTCTAGAACACTACACCGGGACCCGCCGCGTTCAGTTGTGACCCCAGCTTCCGGTGTGCATGTTATAAAAATTAACAAGCTCGAGAGCTGTTCTTAAAAATAACACACCCAGTAGCCTCCTCGAGTCCGATTCGTAGTAGATAACGCAAGGGGAAAACAATAATAACAACAAAAGACGCTAGCCCCAGAAGTGATATCTTCGTACATTCCCCTGAATGTATTTCTATTCACGCCACAGGGGTATTCAGCAAGGAACAAATTAGAAGGTGTTGAACACTCCACTCTTAGTACATGGCCACATTTTCATCATTAGGGTTTACTTTCAAGGAGGCTTAGGAATGAATGTGCATATTGTATATATTACGGAAATGGATATGGGCCGTGGAATCTTGTTGTTTGTATGTGCTATATCTCCCGTGAGGAATGAATGCACAAAATGCTGATTACTCAACACGGGACTGACCTGTTGAACTTGGACATGCGCAATTCTCGTTGCGTGATGAAGGATTACTGTGATTACGATGACTGAGATGTATGTATCAACGCAATTGCCAAATAACAATAAGTGCGTTAATGCCTGTGCGTGGTAGAAATGATAGCCGCCGTATCATAGTCCGGATTATATGGTTAAGAGAATGGGCAACTCGATTCAGGTGACCTTCACGCAACATTAGTTTCCACGCTTTATTCCGTTGACGTCTATGGAGCCCGGGGATGTGGCTCCCTGCAGCTTAATTTACTTTCTCACCGTTTAATGGCTTTGAGTATATGTGAGCGTTGGACCCACCTTTAACCATCATTGATATCATCATCTTCCCACTAGCAGGTTATTTTTAGTTCATTTTCATTACCTAATGTTTCTGTATGATTATGAGGTGAATATCCGAGACAGCCACTTCGTATCTTGAATTTAAACTAAAGCGTTTATGAGAAATGTTTGCCTAGGTCGTTACATAGATTTTTGAAAGATGTATCAGTTGCAAATAAAACTTGTTCCTCTTAACCGATAGTTGTGTTTCTTTGACCACTATTTGTATGAACTTAAAATTTTGAAGAATTATATAAAATGTTATTACTAACGCTAAAACGCTTGGCCGAATTTCAGCCAATCGTGCTCAGAAGATAGAGGGATATGATTTGGTCAGGTTGTCTTACCAAAAAATAGTGTTCAAAAACCTTAAAAATATAATATTATGTAATTTGAATCGGCCTTGTTGTTGGGGCTCTTACATCTATGCTCAAACATGTTTTAAATTTACCAAATAAAGCAATTTGTTACAACAATTTAATTGCTTTTCTTGTAATTGGTTAATGAACCCCTCCGTTTGCACACCACTGGGTGTAAATGCGACGTTGTAAACTTAAGAGAATATAGTAATACAATGCGTGACACTGTTCTTCAAAGCATTAGACAGAAATGAACTAAAAAAGTAATTACCTCCAACCTAGCAAAGTGCTGAAAGTTGGAAATTCAGACTGAAATGCATCATAAATTGCGAATGATAATAGCTGAAAGCTTCGGGCCTGGTTATCGCCACCATTACAGCGGTACTTGTGAGATATATTCACATTCATACGCACACGATACCAAGCGGCAAGAAACACATTCTAAGGTGTTAAATAGCCTACTTTGTCAAGCTGCACCCCATTTAGCATGATCCTACATAAATCACTATCCATATGGTTGAGCCTTTGCATAATAGTAAAGTATAGTAAAGTTATACACGAATTACCAGACTACTGGAATTAAGTTTCAATGATACTGTACAACATTCGTAATTATAATGCCGTGCCAATTTGAAATTCAATTTGTCAACTGGATATCGGCACCATTTTCTCAAGATATTTAAGGGACTGCTTTTCTTATGAGAGAATGCAAGAACAAAAATTACTTTTACACTACTGAAATGTGTGACACTTCGTAGTTGGTGTAAACACTTCGTTAAAGAATCAAAATAAGTCTGGAAAAACTACAAAATTTTCAAATTAATTGGGTCTCTCTTGATTAGAAGGTGTCAAGTTTCAGAAGAATCAAAGGCCACAACCATACATACTAGAATCATCGTTCTTTTAATAAAGAGAATAGATAACTTGAAAATGAGCGGAGTTATTTATTCTCGGAAACGTCAAATGTCAATAAATAGCCAAAAAAGGGAGTTTTAAGAAAAACGTTCTCAAGAAAAGAATTGCCAATAGCATAACATTCTCAACAAGATTGAAATCCATCATACAGTGGTATCGAACGTACCTTTAGGAGCCTTAGGCAAAATTGACACCATGATTTTCCTTACCAAAATGGTACGTCATCTGAAAGTTTTGGGCCGATTGGCTCATGTTATAATAACATATGATCGGCAAACCGATGAGTAAAGATCACATCCATAAGCTTTAAAAGGCTTAATTGCCGTGATTGATGACGTTTAGAGTTTAGAAAATGGGAAAGATTCAGTTTTTAATAGGTATTATACATGAAGTACGTCAAGTATCACCGGCCGCTTTCACTAATCGAAGCTATTTTAATCACAATGGTGTTAAAATATTATAAAACTTCAAACCAATCAAATTTCCAACCTTGGTGGCATCGTTTTATCAAACCATTTTTTGGCCTGGTATGATTGGATCTAAGCAATCAAGGGTTGTATGATGCCCACGCTTTGACTTTGTTATTGGACTTTGTGGTACCACTGTATTCAACGTACAGGTGTCAAGAAAGAAGATTGCCGGACGACACTATGTGATTGATTACCCAATACGTCAATATTTTGAGTGTAGAAGGTGACGTAATTCAAACGTTGTGCGACCAAAAATTGAACCAGCGAAGGAAGAAGATTTTTATTCGTCCTAAAATATGGCATTTGTTTACTTGAAAGAGTTTGACTTCGAGGTTTTTAGGCTACACAGTGTGAACTCTCGTCTACCCAGCAGGCTCAAACAAAGAAAAAGCATCTGAAAATTTAGCAAAGTGAACGTTTAACACAAATCAAATGTAAAAAAAAACCGACGGTGCAGGAAAGGCAGCAACCGCACTACCCAATTGAGCTTCGCTTATATTGTTGAAATTTTTTTAATATAAAAGAGTTTGCTATTAAGCTCTCTCCTATATTTTTTGTAGCCTGATTTGTTTTTTTTTTGTGTGTGTGTTTGTGCATTTAGTTTAATATCTGCTAAGGCCCCTGAAAAATTAATTATTAGGTTCTCGTAGCAGTGGCCTCTGAAAAGTGAGGAAGGAAGGCGGATCTTATTTTTTTACAATAAACACAAAAAATATGGCTGTTTGCACCTTAGAAAATATATTACCACCAACTTGCGCCGCATCGGGAAAAAAAGGTGAGGCATTTTTTTGAGTTACGCTGACTGTGGTTAATGACTAACATAATTAGGCTATCATCATCATCAAAATGTCAGGATTGAAAATATCAATATAAGATAAATTGAGAAATAAAAAAAAAATAAAAAAAATGACGTATCCCCAAAAGTAGGAGGGAGGGCTAAGAGAATCTGATGATTGTAATATCGGCTATATTGTAAACCTCGCTGTATCTCGGGATAATTTTATTACCTCGAGATAATTAAAAAAATATTTTAACATGTCATTTCAGAGCACCGTACATATCGCCAAAATACAATAAGTACAATAAGTTGTATTACTGTGTTACAATATTTCGTTGGACCATAGCAATAAAAGGGTAATTTTTGGACAGATTTTTCACTATTTAGAGTTTCACTCTTTGAGAAAGGACACTCTTTTGGAGTGAAAATTATGAATGTCACTCTTTGGGGAAAGTGAATTTTAGAAAACGCATTCTACTAGAAATTTATATCGTAGTGATGTTGGATTCTGTTCTATCCTTAAGATATCATGGTCGATTCTCAGATGATATTTTCACCTTCACATGGAAGCATTACCAAATAACATCTGATTACAAAAATTTGAGTGAAATAGTCCTGCCGTTTGGATAGTAAAACCAAAAAAATTGTATACTAACTTAACTCATAGGTAGTGTGTGAATTTAATGTGGTAGACAACATTTGGCGACGTTTTTTGTTCATAACATCAAAATGAAACATTTTCTGGCCTTAACTTTACTTGGTAATTAGAAAAATATCAACTCCTTCTGATACTAAAATCTCAATTATTTTTCCCACATGGAAGCAATATCACCAAAAAATAAAAATAAAATCACTATCAAAAATTTGAGTGAATCGTCCTGCCGTTTAGTTCGGTAGAAGCAAAAATTGTATGCAAATTGACCCACAGGATAGCGTGTGTTAATTAATGTGTGGAGCACATTTGGAGACGTTTTTGTTCATAAAATACTAAAATCTCAATTTTGATGGATAGAGTGGAGGAGATCGAGGTTGTGACGAGATCGCGAAATTTAAAATTATCGTGAACCTTGCAATCTCTACACGATTCCGGCATAGACTGAAATAGCGCATTCAGTGTGATGAATCAACAGAAAAAAAGTCAAGGTCTTGTTATTGCCCGTACTCCCCCGACCTCGGGTGAGATATCCCACAAGGTATGTGACCAGCCATGAAACTCGCATATAAGGTGTTCAATGGCCTACATCCTACACGGCGCAATTTTCATCACGTTATATTTTTTTATTGGTTAGGTCAATAATGGGTCATTACACTTGATTAAATGTATCATCCGCTTTTCCATTGTGTAGTGTCATATTACTGTATTTCTTTGCCCTGTTTCACATTTATTTCTTTGAAAAAAAGTATATTTTTATATTCGTTTAAAACTCTTTGAGACAATACTGATTTACTGATGAATTTCTTTCAGGTATACATGAGTCCAGTCATGTTCACTCTGGACAAGCCCTCCCCCTCATAACGTTTCCATTCTTTTCCTGTCTCGAGCTATCCTATTCCCAAGACATCCGCTTGACTGAGCTTATCAAAGGATTGCTGGCAACCAACTGGATGTTTCCTTGTTCAGCTAGGATCAAAGAATAGGGCGATGGCGTAAGGCTCAAGAATGGACTACCATAAAGGGAGCGTGCTTGCACCTCTCCTATTCAACATCTGTAACACGCCATCCCAGGAGGTGCATGAAACTGTCGTTTTATTTATTCAGACGATCTTGGAATTAGCGCAGATGCAGACTTCACAGTTGTTTAAGATAGTCTCTCCAAAGCTCTGGATTAACTCACTCCTTATTCTGAGGAAAACCACCTACGTGACGTGCAAATCCATCCAAGACACAATTTGTGGTGCTCTTCCTCTACGCAACTGTGAATCCAAACTTCATCTAATGTTAGCTGTCTTAACACCCCTGGAACAACTCGTGATAACCCACATGGGCATACCAACAATCAGTTTGGCATTGATGGCCGTTGACCGCCATGCATTTAAATGGTAATCTGTGATGGGAGCAAAAATGACTACTTGATTAAAAGACTGAGCTCGGTCTATACTAACCGATGTGAATGACATTGTGCACAAATTAAAGCTAATGAAACTTTCCGAATTTCGATGCAAAATGAACGGACAAAATCAGGTCAATTTTGATCCGTTGCCAAGTTATTTTAACAACAACTGTCAGACATTTATCTAGCTCTTTTCACATATTCGTATCAATGCGCTTCTACATTTATTCCGCGCCACTAGAATATGTCAGCTGCTGACAAATGCCTAAGGAATACTCATTCCTTTGGGCGGCGCTAGTGGAGAGAGGCACGCGATGTAAAGTGCCTTCCAAAGTGCACAAACATTGACCTCACGGACTCGGAACACATGACCTTTGGGTCAAGAGTGGTCGTTGTATCCACTGGGACCAATGCATTGAGCAGTGGTTTGAATATTCGTTAGGATTTTTTTATCTGTTGGATATCTTTGTATCTTCCAAAGTTCATCATCACCCCTGCTTCTCTCGTGGTGTCTTCCATTTTCATGTTTGTCATAGTACTTGCAGCTGCTCACTCTCCTTTTTTTCGTCGGTAATATAACTTTTCCATATATTTTGGTTTGTCCTGAACATGTTATTCTAATTATTTCAAATATATCGTCAATTTTCTCTCCCTGTTCACTGTTGAGATTTGTTAGCTGTCTTCCATGGTTTTGACGACTCTCCTAACAGGGCCCGCTTTGAGGTGGGTGGCTGGATGATTGGGCCAGGGTCAGGGATTGTTAATATATAATATAATACAACGACTCTTGTATAGCGCGTTACACCGAGGTCCCATAGCGCTTACAATAAAAAAAAGTTAAACAGCAATAACAATAGCTAAGAAAACAGAAGGAAAAACACAAAATACCAGGAAAAAACAAAATTAAGCTGCATACCAAACGTTAAAGTTACAAAATGCATTTAAAAAGAGCTACGGCGAGTCAGAGAGTTTTATGTTGAAAAGGTCATTTGTGCCAGAGTTCAAAAGGATGCAAGGCGAAAACTACGATGACCATCAAGTAGCTTGTTACTCACTGATGGTGGTGGAACAAGATTGTTGGTTTGAAGATGCGCGAAGGTTGGCGAAACAGGCTTGTATTTTTAATCAAATGTCAGTGAGTGAGATATTCGGAGCAAGTCCCGTGAAGGAAACTATAAGTCAGAGAAGTAGTATTTTGTAAATGATGCGAAAATTAACAGGCAACTAATGAAGATCGCGAAGCACAGGAGCGCAACGTTCCGGAGGCGAGTACGAGGTGCCAGTCTTGCAGCGATTTGTGAATACCTTGAAGATGAGAAATTTGAGTTTGAGAGAAATTTTGAATAGCCCAACGTTGGGTAAATTTATAATTCAGTTGTTGGGTAAAGAAGCCGATAACCAGATTGATTGGGCAAAAGCTTAGCTTGTAGCTTAGAAATTTGAGAGTCCGGAAGTCCGTATAAAAGGCTGTTGCACATATCAAAATGTCAACGTGATATCAAAGTGATGATGAAGGGACTAAAAGTCAATTTTCATCAAGAAAATTTCGAATGCGACCAATTTTGTAGAGGCAAAAGAAAGAAAGTAGAAATTTCCCAATTTTTTAACATAAGTATTACTTGCTAGGACCTTTCTTGAAAGGTCTCTGCTACAAATTAGCTTGGTATTTCCCAGGTTACACTTTCAGAAAATTGGTTCAAAATATTAAAATTTTAAACCAAAATGTATTAAACAACTTAACTGCATAAGGGGGGGGGGGTTCTAGACCCATTTTAGTTTTTCAGGCCGGCGCTTTTAAGGCTGCAATATATTGTTATATTTTTTGTATTTGTTTTACTTAGTTGGCTTGCATCGGTGCAAAAAAATTCAAATCCCATAGCGTCGTTTTTGGTTAATTAGCATGGCGTCCCCAGGAGCCCCCTTATGCACTAAACGGAAGTAAGTGCCCTGACAAAAATGAAAATCTATTAGAGGTACTGTATTCTGATGTTCATAATGCATACACCTAGTGACATAAACAAAGTTAAATAATTAATAAAAGAAACTCTTGACCAAAGTTATAGTAGGCCATGGAGCCCATTAAATTTTTATATACATAATGTAGCGGCTTTAATGGGTTTTAAGGAACCTATGGTAAATTATACAAGTAACCCCTAAAAAATATTGAAAATGCAGGAGACATTTATGTTGTGTTTATATGGTAAATATAGTTCAGTTTCACCAATTAAAAACAATACACAAGTCTAGGCGAAGCAACTGCCGTAGAAAATGCAGAAAAGAAACAATAGTGTCTTTTTCGCACAATTTGACGCGAAATTAAAATCAATGTTTTGCCCCTAATTTTCTTAATGAAACAACTTCTTCAGTTTTTCTTTCTTATTGTTGATGTCTTTGAAAGCATTCAACATGTGGTGGATTTCATCTAAACAACCCTTGGGAAAGTGGTTATAGTAGGGGTCCCTAGGAACCCCCCCCCCCCCCCCCCAACCCCCCCCCCAACACCCCCACCCCACACCACACACCCACCCCCACAACCCACCCCTCCACACAACCCCCCCCCCCCCCCCCCCCCCCCCCCCCCCCCCGTTTTTTATGCCACTAACAGAAGTGCAAACCCTTATGCAGTTAAGTGTTAACAGGTGAATAGCCAAAGTTGGGTAATTATAACACATTTGTTAGGTAAGATAGCAGATGATTGGGCAAAAGTTTGTCAAGAATTGCTAAATTACATCACCCAACAAATGAGTAACATTTTAACCCAGTTGGGCTGTCACCTGTAATAATGTTGGTTAAAATTTTAACCAAGTTGAAAAACGTTCTGAGAGTGTATAGTGCGATAATACGAATATTATGGAAAGAGAAATAGCCATACTAATCACCCGTTTTTCACCATTTTGCCCGGTAACCGGAATTCCTTTGCCAGCCGATCGAATTGTTGCACTTACCAATAACCCCCACACCCCTTTGGAATATGTGCCTAGCTACGCGCCCGAATCTTTAACTTGGTAACATTGTGTCCCATATTAACTTCAGGAATTGGCGTACAATATATGCCAACGGCTTTAAATAATTGATAACAGAATTGCAAGTGCTCAATTTTCCCCTTAACTTTCACAAATAATATTTCACATTGACGTATCCCCTCAGTGACCTTTAACAAACTCAGCCATAACAATAAACACGATTTCCATCCAATATTTATTCAACCCCACAATCCAAAAATTATTAAAGTGGCCCGCCAAACACATTTGATCTGTTAAATGTGGTTATTGTTTAAACACCTTTCTACTACTAAAATTCCATAGACTTCAAAATGAATCGACTTAGAAGATATACATTTTATAAAGATACGTCCCTCACAGGTACCTGAACACTAGTCCATTGCAACTCTGAAACAAAGCGAAATCCCATACATTAATAATTACACTCCTGTTCTTTTTGTATTTTACCTTTTCTTCCCGCGCGACTGCCTCATGTTGCCTGCATCGTCTTGTCCTGATTTGACTTTTTTTTAGTAGATAAGATTCCCGGGGCGTGGGTCTCGCTGGTTGATGGCCAGAATGCTAGTGTTCAAAAAAGTTTATAAACCCCGTTTTTTGTTTTGACAATATACGCACATGCTACAAACTCAAATGATACTGACATTTCACTGAGCGTATTCCGACCTTAAAAGGTCGTTATACTTGTGGGCAAAAGTCGCTAGATTTAATGATAACTAAAGTCGTTTTGTTATAAGGCGCGGTATATCGAACTAAATGTTGTCAGAGCCGTGCACGAATGCCTGTGATATATACTCTGTCCAAGTTTATTTTTCTTCTCCTTTTCACTGGGTTTTGCCGTTTCTAACGCGTGTGCTGCAATGTACGCCTCACCTACCGCCTGCTTGGATCGTTCACGCGACCTGATGGTTGATCAAAATTAGAATGTTTGTTGTTCACTTGTTGGCGATTCGGAGGCGTTAATTTGGCTTGCGTACGGTCGTGACTTAGACTCGCATTGAGCGAAGAATAAACAATCTGGATACAGTGGTAGATTTCAAAATAAGTGAGAGACGCATAGAAAGACCTGGTGAGCCTCATTAAAAGTTTTAATAGGTCTGTCATTCACCGTGAGCGGTAAGAGTAAATATTTTAATGGCCACAGGTAAAAAATGTTTATCGGAGTCATACAGTGTATAGTCATGATGTAGTTAGTAAATAGATGTGTAAAAAAAATACATTATTTCCATCAAAAATAGCTTGGATGTTTCATCTGAAGTATCAGGATAAAACCCCAACAATCTTTCTTAAAGTTGTTGTTGGAACATAACTTACCTTTGCCATTTGCAAAATATCATTCCTTTCACAGCTTGGGCCAAAATATGCATTCTTGTTATCAATTCCAAACATAAAACCCTAAGTTTTTATTTTGGCATCAATGGGGTCAACCTTTGTATTAAAGATTAGCGCAAAGCGGATTTGACTCCGCCACCATGGCATAAGTCTTTCTATCATATTACAGACCATTGAAGAACTGGATGCATCAGTTTCCAGTAAGCCGTTCTGTATAGTATGTGTTGTAACGGCAACAAAGCTTAATCTGCTCATGGCGCTAGTATGAATAAGAAAGCCAAACTGGCACCAAGTTCGTGGTTAAAATTCGAGGACCTAAACCTGACCACTTCCAATCGTAGGCAAAAGTGTTGGACCACTTGTATAGGCCTAGTTTTTCTTCAAAATGCCCCCCTCCTCCCCTGGAATGTTGAATCTGAAATTTTGTTCTTGCCACTTGCCAACCTACAAGAACCCAACATTGATTGTTGGGGATCGGGAGGGGTGCATGGATAGAGAATGCTCCAAGCCTCCCACCCAATTGACATGATTCCTATATGCTTGTTAGAGAAATGCGCAAATAATTCGGGGCAAAAGAGCAGTCGTGTTTCCACACTTTTGGCTAATATTGTATTCAAAAGACGAGGGAACGAACACCCGTTTTTGCAATAACCGGGGCCCAACTAAAATCTTGTTCATAATTGGTGGAACACTGTAGTATTAGATTTGGTCCCGCCCCTCAATCATGTTGTAAGAAAACGGTACAATTGGTCAATTCGCTTCATCTTACTTCAACAGTACCACAACCCATTGCTTGGGAGGGGACAGGGGAGGTTATAATGACAAATACGCTTCGAGCCTTGGCCTCCTAAGTTTCAAAGAGTGTGCAGTATAGGTATTGACCAAGTGTTTGTACACTTCCTTTTTCCTTGAAGGTTTGGCGGCTGCATAACGAACAGTTAAGAGGAAAGTGTTTAAGTTTGATATCGATATTGACGTTGATTTGTACTGTTTTTCTTAAGCAAAAAGGTGAAATCTTAAATGACATTGTAATTAATCCATCCACAGCCCTTCCCAATAAAAGAAGCGAAATTATAATTCAGGGTTTGATAATCATTTACAAGTTGGATTTTCGTCATGTTTCGTGGATTCGTCGTCCCTCTTTATTAAATCAATATCATATTTAGTGATTACTATCTATACACATTGGCCACTTTTGGAATTTTTTGAAAGAAAATTTCACAAAAGATTTTTATTCAGCTGAATATTTTATTTTTGTTTTATTTGACTGCAATATTTTTTTTTTGGCTTTTATCGGGTCTCGTACTTTTTACATTGTTGGTGGCTCGTATCTTACAGAATATCTCTCGCTCATATTTTGACACAATAAGTTACTGTAACTCATCCAGAATTTTCCAATATTGACAATATTTCTGAGTGTGGGTTTTTACAATTTTAGGCGAAACCACAAAACATCTAGTTTACTGCTCCTTCAGTACAATGCACGTACACGTTTACCCGTCTACACCAGTATAAGCACAATTGCTTTCTCGATCAATATCATTTTCAAGGCCGCCCCCAATATTTCACATCAACATTTTTTAGATTTTTTGGCAGTTGGTGTTGGCAATTGTCTCGTAAACTATATTCGAGAACTGTGCTGGTGAAAATTGTTGTTGTTATTAAAGAATGGTTTTTAAAATCAGAAGTCGGGGATTCCCCGATTGTAATTTAGCCAAGGGGCCTGGAAGCAAATTCTGTCCGTCCATTCTAAATAGGAACACTTTACGAAAATACGAATAAGGGGCAGCTTTTTTGCTAGTATATAAAGAAAGCGTGGGCATTATTGCAGTGGACGATGAGTTTATGCATGAACATGTAAGGAATATTCATATCCACATTCGGATGTTTATGGATTTGTTTTTGACGATGTGCAATGTACGTGTCCCCCGGCGCACTGTGTGGTTGATCTCATTTTATTCTTTTAACTCAAACTGTCTTTACCCGGCCAGGTGGAACGGTCCATTCTGAAAATGATTTACTCGAGTCTTTTACTTTCCTTATCACGCCTATTCATATCTGTTGCTCCTGGTTATATTGCTATTGCTCCGGCTTCTGTTGCTATACTGTAATCCAGATATTTTATTTCTCTCAATTGCGCGTCTAAGACCCGACCGTACGCAAGCCAATCACGCCTCAGCATAGGAACAAGTTCACCATACATACATCTATTTTAAATCAAACAATCAGGACTCGTACGATCCAAACCGCGATTATTGAGTGCTTACCTGCGCACACGTATTTCAACAGCAAAACCCCGCGAAAAGAAAATAAACTCCTGGACAGATTATACTACCTGCTACTAAAATATACTCACTATTTTGTTAAATAATAATTTGGTACTTTCACTAATTTGTACATATTCCATCATTTTTTCAGAAACATACAATAAACCAAAAGTTAATTTTCAAATTTATTGATTTTTTAGTTTTTTCAAATTTTGAAGAGATGGTCTGTTTGTGAACTTGTTTGGTAAAAAACATTGCATCATCCGCCCAAAAGGATCTCGGTAAAACAATTCACGATCCTGCAAATTCACGACTACAACCATTTTGATAATATAAGTTTATAAGACTCTCCACGTAATTGATAAAGATCGTGTTCAATAATAGGTTTTACTTTATTTAATATCTAAAGAGCATCTGTTTTTAACAGTTTCTTTGGCAATACATGCATCAATGACCCCCAAATATGTTATTTTTAACCTCAAGCCGTAAATCCTTTTTAATGGGTATAAAAGCTGGAAGTGGTGTATCCATTTCACACTTACAGAGACAGTGCCCTGGTTAACGACTCTAGAGCAGCATCCTTAGACTACGAACTATTTCGAGATTGTATTTACAATTCCCCTTCTTATCCATTCCAGTATAAAGAATTCGTGATGACCAGTTTGTCCGACTTCCAATATAACCCGACCCAAACCTAACTTAACATAACTCCTATATATCTTTATTCTTTTAAATTCATTAACACTGTATTCAAATCAGAAGCTATGAAAATATTTCTAGCTTGAGTAGAATTTTATTTGAAGTCGTTAAGGTGGAATATTAAATCGACCAATCCATTGTTATTATATTCGCCTTCGGCTTTGCCCGACCGGGAAAAGCGGGTGTTTGCGAATCGCGTCAACGTGCACGCGCTTGTAACCGTGTTTATATTTTCATATCCCGAATATCCGTACTGCATTTAAATGCACTTTTGACAAAATCGCGTAGCGGACTACCTTAGTTAGGTTGGCTTCATAACACAACCACCGGTTACTTGTCGGTTCCCGCACCGGGTCACCCCATTTCAGGGTCGAACAGGTTTTTCTATTGTTATAAACAATTAAACATCGGTTCAACCGCCCATAACCGCAAGTCCCCTAGATCTAACAAGAAAATAAACGCTAATCCGTTGCGTGATCGTCATTTCCTCCAGAGACTGTTTAGGGATATAACACGAATAGAACACAAAGAAATGCGAATTATTATTTAACATTACATACAAAATGTAGTGAAAGGACACCTATTTAGGAGGTTGACAACATATTTCACACAAGAAAGTAGAGACCTAACCGAAGAAGGGAGGGAGAAATAAAGCGATAATGAAAGATAGATAGGTAATAATTGCACCTGTCGTCATTTCTTGACAGAGATACCAGGATAGAGTGAGATGAACAAACTGGTGACGAGATCTTCCTCTGTAGAGGAGCGAAATAAACTGCAGAAAAAACAAGGTCACAGAGTGCCGTGAATGAAGATTTTTTTTTAATACTACTATTTGTTAAGGTGGCCTATTTTTCTTCTTGCTTCAACTTGATCTGCATAGGTATCGCCCAAAGGGAATTGCCAAGGTTGGTTTCCATTTCCTTCCTTTACTTGTCTTTTTTCTTTATTAGTTTTCTGTTTGGTAATTAAATTTCTAACTGCCACTTTCCATTAAGCAATATAATATTTACATTACAGGAGAATTAACTCTCGGCTATCATTTTTGTAAGATATAATATAATAAAACTATAAGTGTTCACAATTCGGCATGAATTACAACAACCGAACAGGTAGTCGGATGGGTATTTTCAAACGAGGTGTTTAGAAATAGATTGCCTTTACATGCCGGTGTTTTGTATTGTCATTTTTCATCAAATATTTCCCCAATTTTAGGACGTAGAAAAGTATTTTTGAATTTGAGAACAATTCCAAATGTTTTTGACTAATTCTTTACATAAATACATACATTCACGACACTTTTTATTTATCAAATATAAAAAAATAGCGTTAATCGCCAATTTCCCTTGCAGACCTGCCTAAGAGCTTACTGAAGGATATGATCCACTGTCTTTCAAATATCTCTTTTATTTATTTTATTTTAGATTTTTTGGAGATGTTTTATTTTAATAAGGAGTGCATCTAGGAATAACCACATCTCTCCCATTCCTGGTACGTCTAGTAGAGAAGAGAAAGTATTTAATGCACGAAAGTTCTGTTTTATGCTACTGCACAACTGCCCGGATATTCTTTTGATGATGTTAGTAGGCGTAAATGTTACGTGTAGCCTTGGTTTAAAGGGGGATGACCGATAAGCGACTATAAATTGTTTTCTCTTGATAGAATGGCACTTCACCCCAAAACTCCTCTGTAAGGTTTCGCGTCGGTATTTCAACCGTTTTGATGTGAAGAGCTCAAAACGTGATTTTGTAATCCCGTAGAATCCTGCGTGACCAAAGGGGCCATATTTGTTTTGCTCATACCATTCAAACGCCCCTAAGATTTTTACAGGGTAAATAATAAAATAGTCGCTTTCTTATGATTACCAAAAGTTGAGCACTTGCAGTAAAATCTGGGGTCCTTTGGGGCGAGCTATTAGCGATCGGACTGGCCATTTCAATAGTCGTTTCACATGTCATATGTACAATCGTGATTTCAAAAAGTACAATTTCTAACAGCAGATGCACCAGAAAAAAACAACGGTTGTTGCTTTTATTTCTTCCACATTAACAAATACCCTTTTTTCAAATTGACACAGGACATCAAGCGTTTGCACTTTAAACAAATATTGCTGTTTCTTGTTACGTGGGCAACCTTTTGATTATATTTATTCTCCATCACAGACTGCGGTGTATCACATTCTCAATGAGAGCCTACCTTTCGTCCACCGGTTGACACAGATTCTCAAACCCGAACCAATCAACAGTGAGTTGGCTCCAACGCTTACAATATTAGCTGCTGCCTCATTACGCAAGAAGAAGAATTTATTTAATTATCCCTTTAGTGGATTCCGGTACCTCTTTCGATTCGATTAAAATACTACTACATAGCCCCTATCACTTGCAGTGAGTGGATGCGACTTGTCTATATTTCAGAACTATCACTCCATACTCCTTACTTACGCCCCCCAGGTTTTTGAAGCGGCCGTATGATAATTTGATCATAAAACCAGCTGTATGTATGACCGCGTTAGAAGAAGTTATTTTTATTCATTACCCCTACAGAAAATTTTAATATTTTACGTTTTTCCATTACCGGCTCCATTTGGTCTATATAAATGTGTTTTTGTCTTACTTTGCCTTTGTTAAACCAGATAAAGTTTTATGTATTGATACTCCGTGTATTTTGGCATAATAATACTATTCGTGAAATGGAACTCACCTGTTTAGATAAAGAATTTACATTTGGGAGGCATGAAATCAGTTAGTGACCTGTATATGACGATGGTGAGGTATTCCCTTTTGTATACCTGGTTTGCCCGTGGGATTCGCATATATTTTTCTATTATTCGTGAAGGAGCTGTTCTGTCTCTTTGAAGTTAACAATGAACGCCGGGGTTTCAAAAAGAGTGGCACTGTAATTAGAGGTTTTTTTTTTCACTCGTTTCAGAATATGACTTACAGAATGATCTATCAGAGATATTCAAAGGTTTTTCGGAAGCTCCTACCTCTCAAATAAATCTCAAATGGAAGTTAACATAAATGACATAGTATTTATACTTACCTTTTAATTAGAAGTCGATCTTGCCATATAAGATCAATTTGAATTGTGTTATCACAAATATGAATGACGATTGTTAACTCGAATTTAGTTCTTTATTAATAATGAGGTTAAACGCCTGTTTTTTATTGTGTCAAGGTTAAAACCAATTTGTACTGATTTTTCAGAATTGGTAGTATGATTAAACATAGTAACAACAACAAATTTTTGATTACAATTCCATTCTTTTGGTGATCTGTCCTGGAAGAGCCCATACCTGTTGCTAAATCTCTGCCTTCTTATTATTAAAAGTTGATTTATTTGGGGATATTTGTGTAATATATAAACCAATTTGGCGTTAAAAACTTGTTATTTTAAAATAACATTGGAGAAACAGATTTTTGAAAATCGAATGCTATACACAAGTTTTGAGTATAAAACGGAGGATAATTGGATATGAATAAAAGTATAAGACCCCTTTCTCTCTTTGCAATTTGAATATTTGGTTTGTAATGTTGTTTTTATCTTTTGTGCTTTTTTGTGTTGTGTTATTTATCCTGTATAAATAAACGCAGTTAAATACATCTCGAAAAATGAAAAACACAATAAATTACAATTTAACCTTGCACTATAAAATTCCCACTCTCTCCTATATCCTTATTTTTTTGTTTGTGGTAATCAGCTCTTAGATAACTCCGAAGATAAATAACTTTTTCGATCTAAGACACGGCGAAATTTACAATGTTGATTAAAATTGGATTCTTTAAGTAGTCCAATACCCAAATGTATTGGTCAAGCTATGAGGTTTGAAAATAAATATTCTCTCGCCCATATTTTTTCAATCATAGTGAGACCAATAAAGTTTGGGTAATTGGACGAACACAGTTATCCTTTAATCATTATTATGTTTTTGAAGAATCTTGTGTCTACATACTATACACATTTCAAAAAGGCCATTTCATACTTAGGAACATATTGCTCTATTATCCCCTGTCTACACCTCTTCAGAAGACATTTATCGCCGAGTCTGATGTTTTATAGAGATCCAATTTGGTAATTATCCCCGTCTTCGTGGCGACGTCAACAAAATTGTTTCAACTTTCAAGATTTCCGCGAGTTGGCTCTTTTGGGCTACAAAGTACAAGTTGTGTTACCATGAATGATCATGCTACTGTACTTACACTGGATCAAGCGATTACCTAACTGACCTGACAATCTTTCACTCCAACAGCGGTAATCTCCCTGTGTGGGCACTATCCACACCTTTAATCATCCCTTCTTGTATTTATCGTGCAAATCTCCCGCAAATCTATTCCACCACAGAAGAATGAGACGATCTCGCTAGTAAATAAAAACAAACGCGGTCTTTGACATCGTGCACACGCTAGCTACTCCCTCGTGCACACCTAAGCCTACTTCGGGCACATAATTACCTAATTCATTGTGGCCCTCACTCTACATATACGCCGTAATTATTCGACGACACAGGCGGTCCCCCGTAATTAATACCAGTACGGGTTTACACTATGGGTTTCGTTTGCACGCGACTTAAGACTGTCAGAAGGTTGCATAGCTTAACTGCATTAGGAATTCGTTCTGTTTAAAATTCAATGAAGGTTAGTGGGATTGGTGTCCAAAGTTGAAGTATTTGGGCACCCAAGTTTCGACAGAGAGCGTCGATTTTGATAAGTTTTGGTTTTGTTTGGTTTTCCCGCTTTTTTTATAGTAATATAAGGACGGGATATGCTCAAACATAATAATGGGTTAAATTGTTTCCTACCAACCAAAACCATAGTAACAATGTAGAAAGTACTTAAGACAGATCATGCTAAAGCGAAACGGAATGATTTATAATGCAGAAATGGGTTCTGAACTATAACCAATGTGACCAAAATGCTCTATGAGGTTTTAGCACTGGGCCCACTTTTTCATATGTGGTTTTGCATTTGACGTCTGGAGTTACATATGGGGTTGTTTCCCGCACAGCGACGGATTATTATTTACAAAAAGTTCCTTCATCAGTTATAGAATCAACATAATCATTTTAACAAGAATTTACCATTTAATGTCAACTAACTGTAGGCGTCGATGCATAAACATGTATGCTTACTGTTTGTGAAAAATAGGTTATTTCTCAAGATGCCACCCGAAAAAAACAAAAAAAAAAAAAAAAAACCAAAAAAAACAAGCTAAAATCAGCTTGATAACAAATAATACGGCAGTTTAAGCATTATATTCACCCACGGTTTGGGCAATCGAAGCTCCTTACTTTGGCAAATACATCGTGTCCTCAGGAATAAATAGAAGGTTTCTGATGAGCTGTTGCCCTTCTAGAATACGGATAACGAGTATCGCATGTTAATAACCATTAGATGGATAGTAATAGCTTAGAGCATTTGCTATGACGACCGTGCTCATTAAAAAAAAAAAAAAAAAAAAAAAAAAAAAACCACACACTGTCGGAGATACATGGCCAGGTTAATTGCCGGACCATAAAGTGGAGTATTGACTATGTTTTTTGCTAAAATGTAGATAGGGTGTAGAAAAAGAATCTGCCAGGTGCCCACCTGGGCATCCTTGAGGCATTTTGAGACATCCAAATAGCGTCCGCCAAAATATAATTATCTATTCAACCATATATTATCAAACTATGGAGTTCCTAGATATACTAAAGGACCAAATTACACCGCCATGGCACTTGTACATTAATACCCCTACTCGCACATTCACATTGAAGCCAAATCCATAATTTTAAAATATGTCCTATAACAGCAATACCTGCGATAAAAAATAAACATGATTAGACACATAACTGTATTTCTAACTTTTAAAGTTTTAACATGACTTCATCAATATGGGCAGCCAAAATAGGAATATCATCAAAAATTTACTTGACACAAATATTACCTTCAGATATAAATTATGGTGTCAATGAAACAATTATAAAGGTACCTACACACACTAATCTATCCTTTTCAGCAAAAAAGTGGGCCCATACGCAACTGTACGGTCACACTGAACGTCTCTCTGACTACACGATTTGAAAGAAGGCATTTAAAACACATGGAACACATCATATCTTTGGGATAACGATGTACTTCTTGCTTTAATTGTGCCCCTTACAAAACGCCCACTGCTTGTCACGCGATATGACTTGCTGATTCCTTTAATATAATCGGGGTAAGGTCCTATTAATATTTATTGGTCGAGTCTTAGAAGGTATTGGTTTACTTCCGAATCTAAACAATGGGTAATAGACACCTTGAAGACCCTTGAAGACGGCGACATTTCTGCAAGACAGAGAATAAGAGCCTCTATCGGTGAATCAAATTTTGTACATGTAGGGCAAGAGGCCTTATAAGGTAGTATGCCCCCAACCCGTTCTCGTAGGATGTTGTGTGTTAATTACATGGAAAACAAGGGCAGTCAATAAGGACGACATAGGATATTTTACATTTGTGCCTTATAAAGCTTAGCTTTCTCGATGAAATTAATCAATCAAAGTGCTCAAATAAAGTTAGCGGGTTTGAAGGATAATTAAAACAAACATGATGATGATTCGCCATTTATCAGCTGCATATGATGAACAGCGGATACTTTTGATTGTCTGGAGTCTTTTTGCACACTTATAATAAATTGCCTCCATAAATTTTGTATGACCATGCGTTTGAACTCGCCACGACAAAATGGTTGGTTTTGCAGGGTGCGTTTTTCCTTATCATGCTTTGTAAGATTTATGATAACTCAGCAACCCGGGTAAGACATATTCATTTTTCGTCTTATTTTGCGTTAGTCTCATAATAGCAACAGAGTCTGCAAACATTGAAAAGGGCAATCAATAGTGCGGAAAATCGAAAGTGTCAGAAATTCCCATCAACATTAATATTATGCAAGTTTTTGGTCCAGTGGCTCTTGATATGGTCGAGGGTGAAGAAACCATTTAGAGAGCCATTGACGCAATGAAGATAAATTGAGAATTATTCTAATACATGGCAGCACATACATGTATCACATGGCAGCTATTGAAGTTACGGACTGTTGCATTTACATGCGATCTAGCTTGAAAGTAGCTTGTATTTTTGTCTCTCCCAATATTAAATGGCTTGCGCTACTGGATTACCAATAGTGGGGGAATGTAGGCACAGATATCAATGGGTGTGCAAATCTGGATAAAATTGTGCATTTTAGTACCACAAGACATTAGACATTAAAAATTGATGGAAGCACTACCACATCATTTTATGGCCCCAAGCTGATTTCAAAACGAATTTGACGGCATACCTAACCCCGGTGAAGGTGACGACATTAGCATTTCCCCAAAATGACCGGAAAGGATGAGAGAAACATTACCTAGAAGCTTGTTACGAAAGTTTTTGGATTTTAGCGCACCGGAGCGCGAAGTTTCATGAGGGGGGGGGGTGCGAAACCACCCCACTGTAAGACGACGGGCTTAAACAGAGAAAGATATGTGGGAATTGTATCTAATGTATTTGCAATAATAACAGGTTCGGGTAAATGGGATCTTGTTATTGGAAGACTTTACATTTGGGAGGCACTAATCAGTAGTGACCTCTATAATGACGATGGTGAGCGGTAATTCATTTTGATACATGGGTTGCACGTGGGATTCGCAATAATGTTTTTCTAGTATTCAGTGAAGGGGCTTTTCCTGTCTCTTGGAAGTTAAAAATGAAGCTGAGTTCAAAAGGGGGCACTGTATTGAGAGGGTTTTTTTTACGAGTTCAGGAAAATATGACTACAAAATGAGCTATCAAATTATTATTCAAAGGTTTTCGGAAGCTCCTACCTCTCAAAGCTGGTTAAATATCAAAGGAAGTTAAACATAAATGAATAGTATTTATACCTACCTTTTAAAGTATGAAGTCAGAATCTTGCAATATAAGATCAATTTGAATTGTCTTATCACAAATAAGAATGACTATTGTTAGCCTCTAATTTATGTTTTTTTATGTAAGAATGAGGTTGAAACAATGAAGCACTTGTTTTATGTGTCAAGGTTAAAACTATTTGGGACTGATTTCGAATTGGTGGTGTATGATGGACAGATAACACACCATTGGATTATAAGTCCATCCTTGGGTGATCTTTATGGAAGAGTCCAGACCTGTTGCTAAATTCTGGCTTATTATTAAGCAGTTGAGATAGTGGTATATTTGTAAATTCAACCTATATTGGCGTATTAAAAAACGTGTTGAATTTCAAATATACATTGGAG